>JAQZBX010036487.1:0-24159 GCA_029593785.1 Cabassous unicinctus
CTCAAAAAATCTAACTATAGAACTTACATATGAGGCAGTGATTCCACTGTTGAGTATATATCCTGAACAATTGAAAGCATAGACACAAACAGATATATGCACACCAATGTTCATAGTGGCATTGTTCACGATTGCCAAAAGTTGGAATCAACCCAGGTGCCCATCAACACATGAATAGATAAACAAAATGTGGTACAAACATACAATGGAATATTACTCAGCTTTAGAAGGAATAAAGTGTTAACAAATGGGATAACATGGATGAATCTTGAAGACCTTACATTGAGTGAAGCAAGCCAAGAATTGAAGGATGAACAGTACATGACCTCACTGATATGAATTAAGGAAATCGAGTCGTCTCAGAGAGTTATTGTCTGTAAGACAGGTTTACAAGAAATAGAAAGAGAAAAGGATGTTGTGAGCCATCATCCATATGGATGCAATCTATGGTAAAGTGATAGAGTGTAGTTGGGTATTGAAGGTATAGGACAGGAGAGCAGTGATATTATTGAGTTTGGTGGTGCAGGGTTGACAGGTGTGTAGATTGGGAAGAATTGGTTAGAACGCCCAGGATACGGGGGTGGGGGCGTTTGGGAGAGGGACCAGATGAACACTGGGGATTTGTGAGTGTGAGGTTGAAAGTACAGAGGTGGGAATGCTTTTTGGGCAATACAAGGAAGGGTCACTGGTTTAGGGTGTTGGTTGGGAGGGGCATTTGGGACAGGGTGAACCTGGATCAGGTTTATAGGGATTGTGTGAATGTTCCTTCTGTCATAATGTGTTGTTTCAATGGGTGGAGACCCACATATTGAGCAGGAAGGAGTTGGACTCCCATCTTTGGGTGGAATGATTTGTTCAGAAATAGACAGGCATGAGTTTCTCAAGAGCAAATGTGGTTCCTAATAGGGGCTGACAAACCAGTGAGTGAAGTCCCCTTGTTACTTATAATTATGAATCTTGTCATCCACCAAGTCAAGTCAGGGGGTCGTCGTGAAACCCAGGTGGGATAGGGTGGGAGGAATAGAATAAACAGCGGATATTTAGTGGTTGGTGGAAATGTTCTTCATTGCCATGCATTGATGGACACAAGACATGGTAAATAACATCAAAATTTATAAAAGTGTATGGTCCAAAATGTAAACCATAGTGTAACCCATTGACAATGTTTAATAGCTTTGTTTCACTATTTGTATATCAGTTATAAGAATGCTACCATCCACATACAAAAAGGTATTAATATGTGGATAGGAAAGGGGGAGGATGTTGGGTATATGAGAGTCTCCTGTATTTTACATGTGACTTTCCTGTGACCTAAAACTTCTTTGAAAACAAAATGAAAAATAGTGAGACACTGGGGAATGAGAGGATGAATGTGCCACAGTACAGACTGAACACCAGATATTTCAGTGATGAAAGGCAAAAGGTAAAAAAATTTTCTTCATATTTTTCATTTTTTAAAAAATATCCCAATCTTTTAATTTAATTTCATTTTTAGTTTTTAAAAAGTTGTTATGTATTTTATCTCTTCCATTTAAACTTATCATTATTTCATTTTCCTATTAATTGAATTCAGATATTGTAAGGTTTTCATCTTTGAAGAAGCTTTGGATCACAGAAAGGTTACAACTGGGGTGGAGGAGGATCACTGGTGTGGGGTGTCAGGGATGGGAGATGCATGGGAGGAAGTTCACCTGAGCATAAATATGTTATATAAAAATGTTCAAATATTCACAGGGCATTGTCACAGTGGGTGGAGAGTCACTCAATAAATGAGAGAATAATAAATTCCCATCCTGGAGAGCTCTGCCACATTCTATAAGGGAGGAGCAGCAGCCCCCAAGTGCAGGGGCAGTAACTGGCAAAAGAGGATCATCCATTGATGGGCCCTTGATATTGATGACTAGCCTTATGAGTCTTTGCTCTTGAAATTTAAACTTAGCTTATTGTTTTGGGTGTCTGAGAGACTCCTTGTTGTTCAAATGATTCCTCTCTCTAAGCCAAACTCAGCATATGTATGCACAACCTTCCTCCCAGCAAGGGACATGACTCCCAGGGATGAGACTTCCTGGGACCGAGAGATTGCTACCAAGAACCAATTGGCAATGTAAATTGAAAAAGACCTTGAATAAAAAGGGAAAGGTAAAGACAAATGAGTTCATGTGGCTAAGAGACTTCAAAATGCATCAGGAGGTCATCCCAGAGGTAGCACTTATGCATATCGCAGTAGGATCTCATAGAATTCCAAAGTTCTATGAGAATAGAATTCCACTATTTAGGAGCCCCAAATAGTGGGGCTCCTGCAGGCTCTAGAGACACCCATGTCCTCTGTCAGGGAGGATTCCTCCAGAGTTTGGTGCCTTGCCAGTGGGTCCTACTTTGGAGTTTGTGCTCCTGAGAGTGACAGAGTTGCACTCAACCATGTCTTCCATGCACCTGGCTCATCTGTCCCTTCTATTTAAACCTATGCATTTGATGTTGGAGTTTGTAGGTGTATTTCCAGTAACTTGAGTCATTGGGCTGTCCATGTGCCAGCTGGCCTGAAGCTTGGTGGAATAGCAACTCCTACACTACAGCTCATTGGTCTCACCCATGACAACTGGTGGGGAGGTGATGATGGACAACAGCCATCCCAGGGAATGAAGAGAGTCTGCAGCTGCAGGCAGGATAATCCCATCCATCTTCTCCTTGGGATATAAACCCTCTCTCAATTGAAGGTGGAGTGGACATCATCATCCCATACTCTTTAGGACACTGGAAAAAGCTATGGACTAGAGTTAACTTACAGGTATTCTGCTATAGACATATTGTGACTCAAGCAATGGAAGAAATTACAACATTGATGTGGAGCCATGCCAACTGGAGTCTCTGTGGGCAGGGAGAGGGAAAAGCAGTTGTAATACAGGGGCTTTTTGAGGACTTGGAAATTGGCCTGAGTCACATTGCAATGACATATACAGATCATTTTATATCATCATAAAACATGCAGAATTGTGTGTGTGAGAGGGTATGGTCTCCAATGTGAACTATGGCCCATGCTTAATGGCAAAACCCCAGGATGTGTTTATCAATTGCAATTAATGCGCCACACTAAAGAAGGATGTTTATGTAGGAAACTGTGGGAGGTGAGGCATACGAGAATACCTATATTTTGTGTGTAACATGTATGCAATCTAAGTATCTTTTCAAAAAAGTTTTAAAAATTAATTAAAACAACAGCAGATAGGAAGGCAAGATGGTGCCTGTTTAAGTGGATACTCACCATGTCTCTCTCAAAAGACAGTTCACTGGGGACAGGATCCTGCCCAAGTGAGCTGTTCTGGGAGCCCACAGACTGGTAGCCTTTGTGGATTGATGGGGGAGTGGTCAGGGAGATTGATTGCTTAAGAAAAACCATGAATTTGTAGCCCCTTGCCTGGAAAACATCGGTGGCTAAGCCCCACCCTCAGGACACAGAACCAGGTTGAGCCCTAATACCCCCTGACCACCGAGCTATCAGAGCATTCTCCAAGAGTGGGAGGGTTCTGGTAAAGGGTGGAGAGGGGTTTCCTATCTCTGGTTTAGGTTGCCTGGGCCCTCTTAGAGCATTGGGGAGCACATCAGCTTGCTTGAAGTGGCACCAGGCTGAGGGGAGAGGCGAATCTGCTGAGGAAGCCTGATTTACCTAACTGCCCTTGGTACAGAGACTTGACTTGAGAGAGGGTAGAGTCAGCCAACTTAATAGTTCTGTGCTGAGGACTATCAGAATTTCAACTCCCTTAAGGAAGCCAGGCAGTGAGAAATGCTTAATAACTTTTCAAGAGCCTATTTAGGGTCCCCTGGGAAGAGGGGGTGGTCTAGAAGAGGCTTGAAAATCATTTTGGTGCGTGTACTCAGTCATCAGGGTACCATTTGAATTTCAAAAGGTAGCCCAACCTTACCAGGAGAGGGGAGGCAGGATTTGCTCATACAGCATGCTGAATCCTGCTGCCCTAGAAGAGTAAATCCTGCCTGGGGGAAAGTGACTGAATACCTTTCTGAAGATCTAACTGACCCAATCAGAAAGGTAGCTCAGTGGGAGAATTTCTGTTTGCATATATGAGGTCCTTATTTTAATTCCTGGCTCCTATAAGAGGACCGATCCACTGGGATATTTAACATGGAGCCAATACCATAGGACAGGGAGAACATAGACATTATTTTTGTTCTAGCTTCTTTTGGGTCCCTTATTTTTCCAAAAAAGTAAAGGCTACTTAAAAAATAATTAACTTAGTTTACTCCCTAAAATCAACCTCAAAACCTGCAGAGAGAAGCATTTAGGGTAATTGATTGATGAACACAGGCAGCCTGAGAGGCTCCACAATGGCCCAAGAAGGAAAGTTTTTCTTCCTTAGCTTTGTTTGATTGCTTGCTAATGTGTTCATTTTTTTTGGTTTTTGTTTCTGTTTCTTGTTTATTTTTCCTCTTTTCTCTCCCACTTTTTAAAAAATTACGTACTGCTAGCTTGTTTCTTCTTTGCTGAGCTGCTTCTTCCTTGATTTCCCATTTTCTGCATATACTGATTCTGTCTACCAATGCTGTCTTTTCCTTCCTTCTTTCTACCTTCTGCTTTCTGTTGTGGTTCTTACATTCCACATTTTTTTGTTAGTCCACAACTTCACTGGTTTAGATTTCTACCTTGTCTATTCTGTTTTATTTTTTTAATTAACTTTTTTCTTTCTGTCCTTTCTTTTCTCTTTCTCTCTCTGCTCATCATTCCAGCCTTTTAAATCATTCTGCATATTTTTCTCTATTTGTTTTCCCATTCCATTATAGGTAACTCCACTTTTTTATTCCTATTATTCTACACTGCTTACATGAGTTAAATATTCATTTTACAAAGTCTTATACATCCCCTCTTCTAACTTTTATTATTATTACAATTATCCTTTTTGTTTTCTTACCTCTTTCAATTTCTCTGGCCCTAATCTTTTTCCTTCAAGAGACCATAGAAAACAGCAAGGAAAAAGAACAAGAATAGCAAAATGTCAAAGAGAAAACTTAACACACACACAAAACCAGCAGCTAAACCAAACTCTAGAGCAGGGACAGAAGCTAATCAACCTAATAAACCCATCAAGATAAATGATGACCAGAGGGCAAAAAAACAATTAGAGACCATACTATTAAATAGGAAGACAAGAACCAGTCCAATGCACAAACAATAAACCAGGAAGAAAGGCAGAACATTGAACAACTAATCAGAGCTGTCCAAAGAAATATCATGGGCCAACTTAATGAAGTGAAGAAAGAGATTAAGATATTAAGAAGACACTGGGAGAATATACTGAAAAAATTGTAAACATACGTAAATAGATAACAGATATGATGGTCATCAATGGCACAATCCAAGAAATCAATTAGACACTGGAATCACACAACAGCAGATTTGAAGAAGCAGAAGAAAGAATTGGTGATGTGGAAGACAGTACATATGAAATCAAACAGATAGTAGAACAGCTACATAAAAAGATAGAAAAAATCCAGCAGGAACTTACAGATTTAAACAACAACACAAAATTCACAAACATAAGCATGCCAGAGGAAAAAGAGATGGGAACACAAACAGAAGAAGTGTTGAAGGAAATAATGGCTGAAAGTTTCACAAAACTATTGAGGGAGATAGATGTACATGTACAGGAAGCACAGTGCACCCCAAACAGTATAAATCCTAACAGGTCTACTCCAAGACATATACTTGTCAAAATGGCCAATCCTCAACACAAAGAGAAAATATTCAAGGCAGCAGAAGAAAAGAGAACCATCATATATATGGGACACTCAATAAGATTATGTGCTGATTTCTCATCAGAAGCCATGGAGGCAAGACAGTGGTATGACATAGTCAAGTTATTCAAAGTAAAAAGCTTCCAGCCACGAATTCTCCATCCAGCAAAGTTAGGATTCAAAAATGAGGGAGATATCAAAGTATTTACAGATAAAGAGAAATTAAGAGAGGATGCCAATAATAAACCTTCCCTTCAAGAAATACAAAAGGAATTTCTACAGGTTGAAAGGGAAAAACAGGAGAGAGAAAGGTGGAGGAGAGTGTAAGAACAACTAAAAAGCCAAAAAGAAAAATTAAATCCACATATGACATACTAAACCCAAAGAAAATATGGCTGATGTAAGAAATTCCTTGAAAGTAGTAACAGTGAATGTTAATGAAGTAAACTCACCAGTCAAGAGACACAGATTGGCAGAGTGAGTAAAAAAATATGAGCCATCTATATCTTGTGTACAAAAAAGCTACCTTTGACAGAGGGATTCAAGGAGGCAGAAAGTGAATGGCTGGAAAACAATTTTACAAGCAAACAACAAGCTAAAAACGGTGGAAGTAGCTATACTAATAATGGAAAAAATAGACTTTAAATGCAAAACTATTGTAGGAGTCAAATATGGACACTATATGTTAGTAAAAAGGGGTAATAGTTCAAGAAAAAAGAACAATCATAAACATTTATGCACCTAATTAGGGTGCCTCAAAATATAAGAGGCAAACACTAGAAAGAATAAGTAGAGACATAAATGCCTCTACAATTATAATGGGGGAATTTAATACACCATTGTCACCATTAGACAGAACTTCTCGACAGAGAATCAGTAAAGAAACAAAGACTCTGAATAATACATTAGAGGACCTGGACCTAATAGATATATACAAAATGCTACACCCAAATATAGTGGGATATACATTCTTCACGAGGGCAAATGGATCATATTCTAAGATAGACCACCTTCTAGGACACAGAAATCATTTCTCTAACCACAATGGAATGAAACTGGAAATCACTAAGGGACAGAGAACCAGATTAAGCACAAAGATATGGAAGTAAAACAAAACACCCTTAGACAAACAGTGAGTCAGGAGGAAATCTCAAAAGAAATCAGCAACTACCTTGAAAAGAATGAATATAACAACACAACATATCAAAACCTATGGAATGCAGCCAAAGATGTACTGAGAGGGAAAGTCATAGCAATAAATATCTTTATCAAAAAAGAAAAAAGAGCTAAAATTGAAGGACTAATTGGACACCTGGATGAAATGGAAAAACAACAACAAACTAATCCCAAAGGAACTAGAAAGAAGGAAATAACAAAGACTATAGTAGAACCAAATGACATAGAAAAAAAGAAAGCATTAGAAAAAATAAACAAAATGAAAAGCTGGCACTTCGAGAAGATCAATAAAATTGACAAACCCTTAACCAGACTAACAAAGAAATGAAGGAGCAGGTGCAAATACACAAAATAAGAAGTGAGGAAGGGGATATCACCCTGACCCCACAGAAATAAATAGTATCATAAGAGATAGTTTGAAAAATTATATATCAAGAAGAATGATAATTTAGAGGAAATGGACAAATTCCTAGAAACTCAAAAGCAGCGTACTTTGACAAAAGAAGTAATTGATGAACTCAACAGTCCAAATACATGTAAAGAGATAGACTCAGTCATAAAAAAAAATCCTAACCAGAAGTGTCCAGGGCCAGAAGGTTTCACAGGTGAATTCTACCAAACATTCTGGAAAGAGCTAACACCAATCTTGCTTAAGATCTTCCAAAAAATTAAATACAAGGAACATTGCCTAACTCATTCTATGATGTCAACATTATCCTAAAACCAAAGCCAAACAAAGATGCCTCAAGAAAGGAATTTTATAGACCAATCTTTCCAGGAATGTAGATGCTAAAATCCTCAGCAAAATACTTGCTAATCACATTCTACAAAATCTCAAAAGAATTATACATCATGATCAAGTGGGTTTCATCACATATGCAAGCCTGGTTCAACAAAAGAAAATCAATCAATGTAAACACCACAAAAACAGATGGAAAGAAAAAATACAGCACTCTTTCCTGATAAAAACACTGCAAAAGATAGGAATAAAGGAAGCTTTCTGAACATGATAAAGGGTATATGTGAAAAATCCAAAGCTAACATCATTTCCAAAGGTGAAATCCAAAAAGCTTTCCCTCTAAGATTGGGAACAGGACAAGGATGTCTACTATTACCACTCCTGTTTAACATTGTCTTAGAAGAAGTTGCTCCAGCACTAAGTTAAGAAAAGGATATAAAAGGCATCCAAATGGGAAAGGAAAGTAAAAATTTCACTATTTGCAGATGACATGATCGTATACATAGAAAGCCCTGAGAAATCTACAAAAAGGTTCTAGAACTTATAAAGGAGCTCTGTAAAGTCACAGGGCAAAAGATCCATGTTCAAAAACCAGTAGCATTTCTGTACACTGATAACAAGCAATCTGAAAAGGAAATTAGAAAAAATACCATTTACAATAGTAACTAAAAGAATCAAATACCTAGGAATAAATTTAACTAAAAATGGAAATGACTTATATGCAGAAAAATGCACAACGATGTTAAAGAAAATCAAAGAAGACTTAAATAAATGAAAAATATTTCCTTTTGAAGGATAGGAAGACTAAACATCATCAAGATGTTTATCTTACCCAAACTAATATAGAGATTTAATGCAATCCCAATAAAAATCAATAGTGTATTTTTTTAATGAATTGGAAAAACTAACTACAAAATTTATTTGTAAGGGTAAGAGGCCTTGAATCACCAAGGACATATTGAAAAAGAAAAATGAAGTTGGAGGTACCACACTACCTGACTTTAAAACATGCCTCAAAGTTACAGTGGTCAAAACTGCATGGTATTGGCACAAGGATAGACATACCGAACAATGGAACCAAATTCAGCGTTCTGATATAGATCCTCACATTTTCAGTCATCTGATATCTGACAAGGACACCAAGCCCACTGTGTTGGGAGAGAATGGTCTCTTCAAAAATGGTGCTTGGAGAACTGGATATCCATATCCAAAAGAATGAGAGAGGAACACCATCTCACACCTTATATGAAAATCAACTCATGATGGATAAAAGATCTAAATATAAGAGCCAAGACCATAAAGACCTTGGAAGATAATGTAGGGAAGCATCTAAAGGACCTTGTAATAGTAAATGGTTTCATGAACATCACCTCGAAAGCATGAGCAGCAAAAGAAAAAATAGATAAATGGGATCTCCTCAAAATTAAAAACATCAAAGGACATTATCAAGAAGGTAAAAAAGCAGCCTATCCAATGGAAGAAAATATTTGGCAACCATATATCTGATAGGAGCCTAATATCATGCATATATAAAGAAATCCTATACCCCAAAAATAAAAAGACAAACAGCCCATTTAAAAAATGAGTAAGTTACCTGAAATGACACTTCTCCAAGGAAGAAATACAAATGGCTAAAAAGTACATGAAAAGATGCTTGACATCACTAGCTATTAGAAAAATGCAAATCTAAACTTCAATGAAATATCATTTTACACCCATTAAAATGATAGGTATTTTTAAAAAAGCAGACTATAAGTGTTGGAGAGAATTTGGAGTAATGGGGGGCCTCATCCACTGCTGATGGGATTGTAGAATGGTCCAGTCACTATGGAGGACAGTTTGGCACTTCCTCAAAAACTAACAGTAGATCTTCTGTATGATCCAGTGATTCCACTGCTGGGTATATACCCTGAATAATTGCAAGCAGAGACACGAATAGATATATGCCCACCAATGTTCATAGCGGCATTGTTCACTATTGCCAAAAGTTAGAAACAACCCAGGTGCCCATCAACAGATGAATGGGCAAATAAAATGTGGTACATACATAAAATGGAATATTACTTAGCTGTAAGAAGAAATAAAGTGCTAATACATGGGATAATATGGATCAACCTTGAAGACCTTATGTTGAGTGAAGCAAGCCAGGCATTGAAGGAAGAACAGTAAATGACCTCACTGATATGAATTAAGTGAATTGAACAGTCTCAATTATTGTCTGTTAGATAGTTTTCCAGGAAGTGGAAGGAGAAGAGAGGGTTGTAGGCCATCACCCATGTGGATGTGGTCTTTGGTGGGGTGATAGAATGTGATTGTGTGTTGAGAGTATAGGACAGGAGGGTGGTGATGTTGTTGGGATGGGTGGTGTGGGGTTGATGTGTGGGTGGATTGGGAAGTGTGGGATGGAAGGTCCAGGATACTGGGGGAGTGTTAGGAGAGTGACCAGGTGAACACCAGGGATTTGTGGGTGTGAGGTTGAAAGTGCAGAGTGGGAATGCTCTTGTGGTGATATGGCAGGGAGGAGTCACTGTTTTTTTGTATTGGTTATGCAGGCATTCCAGATGAGGAGCAGCTGGGACAGGCTTCTGGGGAGTGTGTGAGTGTTCATTCTGTCATGATGTGTTGAATCAGTGTGTGGAGACACACGTGGTGAGCAAGAAGGATTTGGGATCCCCTTTGGGGAGGAATGCTTTGCTCGGATGTGGACGGGCAGGAGACTCTCAAAAGCAGAGGCAGATCCTAATGGGGGAGGGCAAACCAGTGTGTCAAGACACTTTTTGCATGTATCGATGAAACTTGTCATCCAACTAGTCAAGTCAGAGGGTCGTTGTGGGGACTGGGGGGATGAGGTGGGAGGAATGGTGTAGATCAAGCAGGGGGCATTTAATGGTCAATAGAAATATTCTTTATTACCATACAGTGATGGACATAGGACATGGCAAATATCAACAAAATTTATAAAAATGTGCAGTCTAAAATGTAAACCATAGTGTAAACCATTGACAATGTTTAGTGGCTGTGTTTCACTATTTGTGTATCAGTTATAGTGATGATACCATCCACATATAAAAAGGAGTTAATTTAAGGAAGGAATTGGGGAGGATGTTGGGTAAGTGGGAGTCCCCTGTATTCTGTGTGTGACTTTGCTGTGGCCTAAAACTTCATTAAAATAGAATGAAAAATAATGAGAAACTGGGGAATGGGAAGGGAAGGGTGCCACAGTACAGACTGGAGACCAGATATTGCAGGGATGAAAGGCAAAAGGTAAAAATATATATATATATATATATTTTTTATTTTTTTAATATCCCAATTTTATTGGTTTTATAATAAGTTTTTAAAATAATTTTTAGTATTTTGTATCTTGCATTTAAATTTGTCATCCTGTCATTTTCCTATTGATTTTATTCAACTATTGTAATGGCTTCATCTTTGAGGAAGCTTTGGATCACAGAAGGGTTACAATGGGCATGGGGGAAGATCATTGGTGTAGGGTGTCAGGGATGGGGGATGCATTGGAAAAATTTCACCTGAGCATTAATATAAGGTATATTAAAATGTTCAGGGGTTCATGGGGCATTGTCACAGTGGGCCGAGAATCACTCAATAAGTGAGAGAATGCTCAATTCCCATCTGGGAGTGCTCTGCCACATTCTTTATGAGAGCAGCAACAGTCTCCCAAGTGCAGGGGCAGTGACTGGTGAAGGAGAATGATTCACTGATGGGCCCTTGATATTGATGACTAGCCTTATGAGTCTTTGCTCTTGAAATTTAAACTTAGCCTATTGTTATGGGGTGCCTAAGGGTTGCCTCCTCAAAGCCTCCTTGCTGATAAAATGTGACCTACCTCTAAGCCAAACTCAGCATATGAATGCATTACCTTCCTCCCAGCATGGGACATGGCTCCTGGGAATGAGCCTCCCTGGTACCGAGGGATTGCTGCCAAAGACCAACTGGCAATGCAACTAGAAAAAGACCTTGAATAAAAGGGGGAAAATTTAAAGACAAATCAGTTTATATGGCTAAGAGACTTCAAAATGAGTCAGGAGGTCATTCCAGAGGTAAAGCTTATGCACATCTCAGTAAGATCTCATAGAATTCCAAAGTGTATATGGGGTTCCTGAAGACTCTGGAGACACCCAGGTCCTATGTCAGGGTGGATAGCTCTGGAGTTTGGTGCTTTGGCAGTGTGCCCTACTTTGAAGTTTGTGCTCCTGAGAGTGACAGAGTTGCATTCAATTATGTCTTCCCTGCACATGGCTCATCTGTCCCTTATATTCAAACCTACACTTGGTGTTGGAGTTTGTAGGTGTACATCCAGAGACTTGAGTCTTTGAGCTGTCCATGTGCCAGCTGGGCCCAGAACCTTGGTGGAGGAGTAACTCCTACTCTACAGCTCACTGGACTTACCCAGGACAACTGACAGGGAAATGATTATGAATAACAGCCATCCCAGGGAATGGAGAGAGTCTGCAGCTGCAGGCAGGATAAGCCCATCCATCTTCCCATTCGATATATGCCTCCTCTCAATTCAGGTGGAGTGGACATCACCATCCCAGTCTACTCAGGAAGGGGGAAAGAGCTATGGACTACAGTGGACTTACTGGTATTCTACTATAGACATATTTTGATTCAAGCAATGGAAGAAATTACAACACTTTGGTTTAGCCAGTGGTAACTGGAGGCTCTGGGGGCAGGGAGAGGGAAAAGCAGTTATAATACAGGGGCTTTTTTTGGACTTGGGAATTGTTCTGAG
The DNA here is from genome assembly GCA_029593785.1 of Cabassous unicinctus. Taxonomy (NCBI): domain Eukaryota; kingdom Metazoa; phylum Chordata; class Mammalia; order Cingulata; family Chlamyphoridae; genus Cabassous; species Cabassous unicinctus. Next base: position 12,414 of record JAQZBX010036487.1, read on the forward strand.
TGCATTGCAATGACAGATATAGGCCATTTTATATCATCATATATCATGCAGAACTGTGTGGGAGAGAGTGGTCTACAATGTGATCTATGGTCCATGCTTAATGGTAAAGCCCCAGGATGAGTTTATCAATTGAAACTAATGTGCCACACTAATGAATTATGTTTATGTGGAAGGCTGTGGGAGGTGTGGGATGTGGGGCATATGGTAATCCCTATATTTTTTGTGTAATATTTATGTAATCTAAGTATCTTTTTAAAAAATTAAAAAGTTTAAAAAAGAGAGAGGAGAAGTTTGTGAGACATCACCCATACCAACGTAATCTATGGTAAGGTGAAAGAGTGTAGTTTCATATTAAACGGATAGTACAAAAGGGTAGTGATATTATTGGGTTGGGTGGTGCAGGGTAGACAGGTGGGTAGATTGGGATTGGTGGGTTAGAAGGTCCAGGGTACTGGGGGAAGGTCTGGGAGAGGGACCAGATGAACACTGGGTATTAGTGTGTATGTGGTTGCAAGTACAAATTTGGGGATGCTCTTATGACAATATGACAAGGAAAGGGGACTGGTTTAGGGTATTGGATGGGGGGCATTTGGGGCAGGGCACACCTGGAGAAGGCTTCTAGGGATTGTGTGAGTGATTATTCTGTCATAGTGTGTTGTATCAGTGGGTGGAGACCCACATAATGAGGGGGAAAGAGTTGGACTCACATCCTCAGGAGGATCGATTTGTTCAGAAATAGACAGGTGGGAGTCTCTTGAGTGTAATGGCAGTTCCTAATAGGGGAGGACAATTCAGTGTGTCAAGACCTCAGTGTTCTTGCATGTAACTATGAATCTTGTCATCAAACGAGTCAAGCCAGGGGTTTGCCAAGGGCCCCAGGGGAAGTGGGTCAGAATAGAATAGATTGAACAGGGGGTGTTTAGTGGCCAGTGAAAATGTTCTGCATGATCTTACAATGATGGACACAGGACATGGTAAATATCATCAAAATTTATAAAAGTATGTGGTCTAAAATATAAACCATAGTGTAAACCATTGACCATGTTTAGTAGCTATGTTTCACTATTTGTATATCAGTTATAACAAAGTTATAATCCACATATAAAAAGGTATTAATATGGGGTGGAGGAAAGGGGGATGATGTTGGGTGTATGAGAGTCTCCTGTATTCTGTGTGTGACTGTTATGACCTAAATCTTCATTGAAAACAGAATGGAAAATAGTGAGACACCAGGGAATGAGTGTGGGAAGGTGCCACAGTACAGACAGGACACCAGATATTGTGGTGATGAAAGGCAAAATGCCAAAAATGTTTTTTAATATTTTTCATTTTTTAAATATACCAATTTTTAAATTTTAATTTATTTTTATATATTTTTTTAGTTTTCATGTATTTTATCTCATATTTAACCTTATTATTATTTCATTTTCCTATTAATTGTATGCAACTTTGTAATGGCGTTATCTTTGAAGAAGCTTTGGATCACAGCAGGGTTACAACTGGGGTGGGGAGGATCATTGGTGTCGGGTGTCAGGGATGGGGAATTTATGGGAGGAAGTTCACCTGAGCATACATATAAGGTATGTAAAAATGTTCAAATGTTCATGTGACATTGTCACAGTGGATGGAGACTCACACAATAACCAAAAGAATACTGATTTCCCATTCTGTAGGGCTCTGCCACATTCTCTAAGGGAGTAGCAATAGTCCCCAAAGTGCAGGGGCAGTGACTGGTGAAGGATGATCCAGTGATGGGCTCTTGATATTGATGACTAGGCTTATGAGCCTTTGCTCTAGAAATTGAAATTTAGCCTACTGTTATAGGGTGCTTAAGGGTTGCCCCCTGAGAGCCTCCTTTTTGCTCAAATGTGGCCTCTCTCTAAGCCAAACTCAGCATATTAATGCATTACCTTCCCTCCAGTATTGGACCTGACTCCCAAGGATGGGCCTCCCTGGCACCGAAGGATTGCTCCCAAGCACAAACTAGCAATGCAACTGGAAAAGACCTTGAATAAAAGGTAGGGAAGGTAAGGACAAATGAGTTTATATGCCTAAGAGACTTCAAAGTGAGTCAGGAGGTCTTCCCAGATATAATACTTATGAACATCTCAGCAGGATCTCATAGACTGCCAAAGTGGATACTACCCCAAATCGTGGGGCTCTTGATGGCTCTGGAGAGACCCAGATCCTATGGTCAGGGTGGATAGCTCCAGAGTTTGGTGCCTTGCAAGTGGGCTCTACTTTGGAGTTTGTGCTCCTGAGAGTAACAGAGTTTGACTCAATTATGTCTTCCCTGCACATGGCTCATCTGTCCCTTCTATTTAAACCTATACTTGGTGTTGAGTTCATAGGTGTATGCCCAGAGATTTGAGTTTTTGGGCTGTCTCTGTGCCAGCTGGTCCTGGAACCTTTGCAGAGTTGCAAAACCTAATCTACAGCTCATTGGCGCCACCCAGAACAACTGGTGAGGAGATGATAATGGACCATAGCTGTCCTAGGGAATGGAGTGAGTCTCCACTGCAGGCAGATTAGTCCCATCCATCTTCCCCATGGGATAAAAGTCCCCTCTCAATTGGAGGTTGAGTGGACATCACCATCCCAGAATCCTTGGAATTGTGAAGAGAGCTATGGACTAAAGTGGAATTAACGCTATTCTACTATAGATATATTGTGTTAGCAATGGAAGAAATTACAACATTGATGTGGAGCCAGTGGTCACTGGAGGCTCTGTGGGCAGGGTGAGGGAAAAACTATGGTAATATGGGAGCTTTATTGGGACTTGGGAGTCATCCTGAATGACATTGCAATGACAAATATAGGCCATTTTATATCTTCCCATAACCTGCAGCATTGTGTGGGAGAGATTGCAAACTACAATATGAACTATGATCCATGCTCAGTGGCAATGCTCCATGATGCATTTATCAATTAAAATGAATGTACCACTCTAATGAAGGATGTTGTTTATGTGGGAGGATGTGGGAGGTGTTGGGAGTCAGCATACGGGAATCCCTATATTTTTTGCATAACATTTATGTAATCTAAGTATCCTTAAAAAATAAAAAAATATATTTAAAAACACTACTGATTTATTCATATTAATCTTTTTTATAGATGGATACTTTTTATTCATACAAGAGGTAATTGGAAAAATACAATTGTCCAAAAACAGGAGGATCAATAAGTAAATAATGGCACTTGAACCTAATGAACTATTAACATTAAATTAAATAATAGATTTTTACATGTGGGAAAATGATTATATATAATGGTAAATATAAAATACCAAGTTGACAACTGTATAAGAAAAATATATGCATAGAATCCTTTGAAATGAATTCATTACAATATCAAACTTTACTTTAGGTGACCAAATTATAATTATTTTTCTTATCCATATTTATTTTTTATTTTTAACAAATCAGTTTATTAATATGAAACATATTAATAAACAAATCAGTTTATTAATATGAAACATATTAATAAAGCATAATTCCATCCAAAGTGTACAATTAGTGGTCTTTGGTGTAATCAGTTGTGCATTCATAACTTCAGTCATGATTAGAGCATTTTCGTTTTTCCAATAATAATAATAACAAGAAAAAAACAACAACAAACACTTCTCAATCTCTTCATGCTTCCATTCGTGTATACAGCTGCTACTCTGTTTCCATCTCTCCAATTTATTTGTATTTATGTTTTTTAAAACCATATTATATATGCAATATTAACCATAATTGCATTTCACAAAAGGTTTCACTGTGTTATACATTCCCATGTCATATTTTTAAAAAACTTTCTTTCATGTAATATACATGTCTTTAGATTTTCCCTTTCAACTACTGGCATATCCATATAATAGCTCCATATGTGCTTTGATGATTTCTATTTATGTACAAACAACATTTTTCAATCAATTTTGCACAGATTAACCCTCAGCTTTACATTCTATACTTTCATTCTATTTTCTGGTCACCTATATTCTAATTGTTAACTCCATGAGTTTACCCCATATATTTATTTCATAGTAGTGCAATCATATAGTATTTGCCCATGTGTATCTGTCTTGTTTCACTCAGTATAATGTATCCAGGTTCATCCATGTTTTCATATGCATCATGACTTCATTTCCTATTACATATTCTTAAAATTCCATGCTGTGTATACATCACAAATTTTTATCCAATCATCATTTGATGGACACCTGGGTTATTTCCATCTTTTAGTAATTGTGAATAACGTTGCTATGAGCATCAGTGCACAGATATCTATTTGTGTCACTGTCCTCAGTTCTTCTGGGTATACACCTAAAAATAGTATTACAGGGTCACATGGTAACTCTATATCAACTTCCTTAGGAACTGTCAAAAAATAATCCACAGTGGCTGTACCATTCCACATTTCCACCAAAAATGAATAAGCATTCCTATCTATACACTTGTAGTTTTCTGACTTTTAATTAGTGGTCATTCTAATAGGTGAGAAATGATATCTCATTGTAGTTTTTTCCCATTTTTATTTTATATTTTAATACACGATTTTATTTTTATAAGATACATTGATTACATAAATGTTACATAAAATTTTAAGAGATTCCCACATGCCCCATTCCCTACACCTCCCATATTTTTCTACATTAACAGCATTATTCATTAGTGTGGAACATTTGTTATAATTGGTGAACACATTTTGGAGCATAGCCATTAAGTGTGGATTATAATTTACATTGTAGTTTACACTCTCTTCCACACAATTTTGTAAGTTATAACAAGGTATATAATAGCCTGCATCTATCATTGCAATATCATTCAGGACAATACCCAAGTCCTGAAAAAGCCCCCAAATTACACATTTTTCTCTCTCCCTCCCCTCAGAACCTCCAGTCACCACTGCCTCCACATTAGTGATAAAAATTCTCCCATTGCTAGAATCAAAATAAGTCTATAGTAGAATAACAATAAGAGTAATTTAGTCCATCGTTCTTTCTCCAATCATGAGAATTCTGGGATGGTGATGCCTGCTCTGCCTCTAACTGAGAGTGGGCTTAGATCCCATAGGGAAGATGGACGGTACTATCTTGCTAGCAGTTGCAGACTCTCTCTGATTCTTGGGATGGTCATTGTCCATCCTCATCTTGTTAGTAGTCCTGGGTGAGTCTGATGAACTAGACTGGTGGTGCCATACTGTTGAGAATCAGGACCTAGCTGGCACATGGACAACACAAAGATTTAAGTCTCTTGGACATGCACATATCAACTTTATTATTAACTATAGGTTCAAATAGAAGGGGCAGAAGAGCCATGTGTAGGGAAACCACAACTGAGACCAACTCTGTCACACTAGGGAGTATAAATTCCCAAGTAGTTCCCAATGTTAGGGCACCAAACTCTAAAGCTGTCTCACTTGCCTATAGAGTCCAAATGTCTCCACAAGTCACAGGAGCCCTGCTATTGAGGCAATATTTACTTTGGTAGTTAATGAGTTTCTGCTGAAACTTTCACAACTGTAACCTCTGGAATGACCTTCCAACTCACTTTGAAGTCTCTTAGTCATTTAAACTCATTTGTCTTTCCTCTTTCCCCTTTTGGTTGAGGCCTTTTTACAGTTGCATTGCTAGTTGGTTGTTGGTATTAATCCTTTGGTGTCAGGGATGCTTATCCTACTTCAAGAGTCACTGTCCCTGTACTCAGGGGATCCTTGCTGTCCCATTGCATGATGTGGCAGAGCTCCCAGGATGGGAATGCAATATTCTTTTGGTTATTGTGTAAATCTCCACCCACTGTGACAATGCTCCATGGACACTTGAACACATTTATATGCCTTATACTTATGTCCAGGTGAACCTCCTCCCATGTGTCCCCCATTACTGACATCCCACACTTATGATCCTCCACTGCCACACTTGTAAGCTTTCTGTGATCCAAAACTCTTCACAAACGAAGCCAACTAAATAGACAAATAGAATTAATAAGGAATTGAAATGAAAATGATAGTTTAAAAATAACAAATAAAACACAAATTTTAAGAACTTTGGATAATAAAATTTATTTAAAAATATAAAATTAAAGAAAAGTTTTTGACATTATGTCTTTCATCGCTGTAAGATCTGTTGTCTTGTATGTACAGGGACATTTTCTTCTGCTTTTTCCCCAAGGGTACTATTTTTTTTTTCATTTTGTCATCAAAGAAGCTTTAGGATACAGAAAAGTGACATATGGAAGAAAGGGGATTTCCCCTTTCCCCTATAGTAATATTTTACATGTGGATGGCTCATTTGTTAGAGTTAAATTAATATTGAAACATTGCTGCTAACCATGGTCAATGATTTACATTATGATTTACATTTTGCATCATACATTTTTATAAAGTTTGGTGAAATTTAACATGACTTGTATCCATCATTGCAAGATCATGCAGAAGACTTCCATTGCCCCCAACATGTCCCATGTTCCATCTATTCTATTCCTCCCTCCCCTTCCCTCAGGAATCCATGGCAACCACAAGGCTCACTACTTAAAGAAGACTTATACTTACTTGCAACTTTCAGGGTTTGACATACTGGCTTGTCCTCCCCTAGTAAGCATTTCCTATCCTCTCCAGGGATTCCCACTCCTCTATTTGAGAACATATCAGGACTCCCCAGGATGGGGGACCAACATCTTCCTGTTCATTATGTGGGTCTCTGCCTACTCTTGTAACACACTATGACAAGATGATCACTCAGACACTCCCTAGAAGCCTGCCCTGGGTGCCCTGTCCTGCATGTCCCCCATATCCAATACCCTAAACCAGTAACCCTTCCCTGTTATATTTGCCAAAAGAAAATTCCCAACGTTAAAGTTTCTACCATATGACCACAAATCCCCAGAGTTGATTTGACCCTCTCCCAACCCTGGCCCCGGTTCCATAGACAGTCCACCCCATCCTCCCCACTCTAACCCCCTCACCAACCAGCACCACCCAACCCAATTTTATCACTGCACCACTGTCATGCATATACATTGCACAACTACACCCTTCCAACTTATAGATTTTGACCGTATGGGCATTGGTTCACAATCTTCTTCTTCCTTTCTGTCTCCTGTAAACCTGTCTTCCCGACTCTAGTTTGGTGAGTTTGCTCAATTTGCTTAATTCATATCAGTGAGGTCAAGTAATATTTGTCCTTCATTTCATGGTTTGCTTCATGCAACATAACGTCTTCAGGATTTGTCCATGTTATTCTGTGTGTTAATACTGCATTTCTTCTTACAGCTGAGTAATATTCCATTGTATGTACATACCACAATTTGTTTATCCATTCTTTTGTTGATGGACATTTCAGTTGTTTCAAACTTTTGGCAATAGTGAATAATGCTGCTAAGAACATTGGTGTGCATATATCTGTTCATGTCCCTGTTTTCAATTCTTCTGGGTATATATCCAGCAGTGGGATTGCTGGATCATATGGCAGTTATATAGTTAGCATACAATGGAACCACGAAACTGTCTTCCATAATGGCTGCACCATTCTATATTCCCACCAGAAGTGGATGAGGGCTCCCATTCCTCCACATCCTCTCGAGCACTTGTAGTCATCAGTTTTTTTTTTAAAATAGGTGCCAGTCCACCAGGTGTAAAATTACACCTCATAACAGTTTTGATTTGTATTTCCCTAATAGCTAGTGATGTTGAGCATCTTTTCGTTTGCTTTTCAGTCATTTGTATTTCTTCTTTGGAGTAATGTCTCCTCAAATCACTTGCCCATTTTTAAAATGGGTTGTTTGTCTTTTTTATTATTGACATGTAGTATTTCTTTATATATGTTGGATATTAGGCCCCTATCAGATATATGGTTACCGAGTATTTTTTCCCATTGAGTAGGATGCCTTTTCACTTTCTAAAACAAACTCCTTTGGTTGCAAAACTTTTTCATTTTGAGGAGATCCCATTTATCTCTTTTCCCTTTCATTGCTGATGTTTTGGGTGTAAAGTTCATGATAACATTTCCTAATACAAGTTGTGGTAGATGCTTCCCTACATTTTCTTCCAATATCTTTATGTTCTTGGCTCTTGTTTTTAGATCTCTGATCTATCTTGAGTTGATTTTTGTATAAGTTGTGAGATGGTGTTCCTCTCTCATTCTTTTGGATATGGATATCCAGTTCTCCAAGCACCTCTTGTTGAAGATGCCATTGTCTTACTTCTGAATGGGTTTTGTGGCCTTGTTGAATAACTGTTGACTGTATATGTCAGGTTATGTATGAGAACTCTCAATTTGGTTCCATTGGTCAGCATGTTTATCCTTTAGCCATAATTATGCATTTATAACCACTGTGTCTTCATAGTATGTTTGAAAGTTAGGTAGTGTGATTCCTCTGATTTGATTTTTCTTTTTCAATATGTCTTTGGCTATACAGGGCCACTTGCCCTTCCAAATAAATTTCATTGTAGCTTTTCCAATTCAGTAAAAAATGTGGTAATTTTTATTGGGATTGCATTAAATCTGTAGATCAGTTTTGGAAGGATAGACATCTTAATGATGTTTAGTCTTCCTTTCTATGAACAGGGAATATTCTTCCATTTGCTTAGGTCTTCTTTAATTTCCTATAACAGTGTTGTGTAATTTTCTTCATATAAGTCATTTACATCTTTACTTAGATTTATTCTTAGTTATTTGTTTCTTTTTGTTGCTATTGTAAATGGGATTTTTTCCCTTGATTTCTTCCTCAGTTTTCTCATTATTAGTGTACAGAAATGCTACTGATTTTTGCACACTGGTTTTATAACCTGTCACTTTATTGAAATCATTTGTAAGTTCTAGAAGCTTTTTTGTAGATTTTTCCTAGCTTTCTATCTTTAAGATGATGTCATCTGCAAATAGTCAAATTTTTACTTCTTCCTTTCTAATTTGGATGCTTTTATATCTTATTCTTGCTGAAGTGCTCGAGCAATTACTTCTAAAGCAATGTTAAAGAGTGGAGACAGTGGTTATTCTCGTCTTGTTCCAATCTTTGAGGGAATGCTTTTATTTCACCATTAAAAATGACGTTACCTATGGGTTTTTCATATATACCTTTTATCATGTTAAGGAAGTTTCCATCTATTCCTAACTTTTGAAGTGTTTTTTTTTTTTTCAATCAGGAAAGGGTTATGCATTTTGATAAATGCTTTTTCTGCACCTTTAGAGATGATCATGTGATTTTTTTTTCTTTGTATCCATTTATGTGGTGTATTACATTGATTGATTTTCTTTTGTTGAACCATTCTAGCATACCAAGGATGAAACCCATTTGGTCATGGTGTATAATTCATTTGATGTGTTGTTGAATAGGATTAACAATTATTTTGTCAGGTATTTTAGCATCTGGGTTCATTAGAGAGATTACTGTATAGTCTTCCTTTCTTGTGGTGACTTTGTCTTTGGTATTAAAGTGATGTTGACACCATAGAATGAGTCGAGCAATTCTATCTCACTTCTATTTTTTGGAAGAATTTAAGCAGGATTGGTGTTAGTAATTTCTGGAATGTTTAGTAGCATTCACCTGTGAAGCTATCTTGTCCTGGGCGCTTCTTAGCTGGAAGGTTTTTCATAGCTAATTCAATCTAATTGCTTGTGATTCATCTGTTGAGTTCAACAAATTTTTCTTTCATCAATTTGGCAGCTTGTGTGTTTCTTGGAATTTGTCCATTTCCCCTAAATTATCCATCTTGTTGGCATACAATTTTTCAAAATATCCTCTTATGATAATCTTTATTTCTGTGGGGTCAGTGGTGATATCACCTTCATCATTTCTTGTTTTGAAGTATTTACATCTTCTCTCTTTTTTCTTTGGTAGTCTAGCTAAGGGTTACTTAATTTTACTAATCTTCTCAAAACCTGCTTTTTGTTTTTAAATTTTTTTTCTAGAGCTTTCTTATTTTCAATTTCATTTAGCTCTGCTCTAATCTTTGATATTTCCTTCTTTCTACTTGCTTTGGGTTTAATTCATTGTTCTTTTTCTAATTCCTCCACGTGTGAAGTTAGGTCTTTAATTTTAGCTCTTTTTTTAAAAAATATATAATATTTATGAATATGAATTTCCCTCTCAGTACAGCGTTTGCTGCATCTCATAAATTTTGGTATGTTCTATTGTAATTATAATTCTTTTCAAGGTAGTTACTGATGTGTTTTGCAATTTCCTCCTTTACCCACTGATTGAGTATGTTGTTAACTTCCATATCTTTGTGCCTAATCTCTTTCTCTGACCCTTACAGTTTTCTAGCTTCATTCCATTGTGGTCAGAGAAATTATTTTATATAATTTCAATATTTCTGAATTCATTGAGAGTTGTTTTTCCTAGCATGTGGTCTATCCTGGAGAATGTTCCTGCTGTATTGGGGTGTAATGTCATGTATATGTCTATTGGGTCCACATCTTCTAATGTATTATTCAAGGTCTTTGTTTCTTTATTGATTTTCTGTTGATATGTTTTTTCTAATGGTGACAGTGTTGTATTAAAGTCCCCCACTATAATTGTAGAGATATCTATTTCTCCACTTAGGGTTTTCAATGTTTGCCTCATGTATTTTGAGGCACCTTGATTAGGTGCATAAATGTTTAGGATTGTTCTTTTTTCTTGACAGATTACCCCTTTTATTAATATATAGTGTACTTCTTTGTCTCTTACAATATATTTGCATTTAAAGTATATTTTTTCTGATATTAGTACAGGTGCTCTCACACTTTTTTCCTTATTATTTGCATGTAAAATTGCTTTCCAACCCTTGACTTTCAGCCTTCTTGTGTCCCTGGGTCTAAGGTGAGTTTCTTGTAGACAGCATATACATGGGTCATATTTCCTTATCCATTCTGCCAATCTGTGTTTCTTGACTGGAGAGTTTAAGCCATTAACATTCAAAGTTATTTATGTCAAGGAATTATTTACATTAGCCATATTTTCTTTAGTTTCATGTATGCCACATATTGTTTTTACTTCTCTTTTTATGTTTTAATTGTTTTTACAATCTCCTCCAATTCTCTCTCTCCCTTTTTTTCCTTTCGATCTGCAGAACTCCTTTTAGTATTTATTGATGGGTAGGTTTCTTATTGACAAACTCTCTTAATTTCTGTTTATCTGTGAATATTTTTAACTCTCCCTTTTTGAATGTCAGTTTTGCTTGATACAGAATTATTGGCTGGAAAGTTTTTTTAAGCATCTTAACTATGTCATACTACTGCCTTCTTGCTTCCATGGTTACAGAAATCAGCACTTAATCTAATGGTGCTTCTCTTGTGTGTGAGGAATATCTTTTTTCTTACTGCTTTTAGTATTCTCTCTTTGCCTTGAGTATTGGACAGCTTGATGAGTATATGTCTTGGACTTGGCCTGTTTGCATTTATACTGCTTGGGGTGCAGTGAGCTTCCTGGACATGTATGTCCATGTGCTTCAATAGAGTAGGGAAATTTTTAGACATTATTTCCTCCAACATAACTTTGTTCCATTTACCTTCTGTTCTCCCTCTGGAGAACATGCCTATAATGTGTCTGTGTTTTTGTTTTTCATGGTGTCATTCAAATCCCTAGGTCCCTGCTGGATTTTTGCTATCTTTTTATTTATCTGTTCTACTATCTGTTTGATTTCAGCTCTACTATCTTCCACAGTGTTGATTCTTTCCTCAGCATGTTCAAATCTGCTGTTATGTGATTCAACTATATTCTTATTTCTTTCATTGTGTCATTCGTCACCATCATATCCATTATCTTTTTATGTATATTTGCAATTT
>JAQZBX010036488.1:0-24162 GCA_029593785.1 Cabassous unicinctus
AAGCGGATATTTGCATTTTCAAATAATTTACCTTCTTAGAAATGTAAGAATTTTAATTCGGTATAATAGTTTCAAGAAATGTAAAACTAGTGGACCAAAAATAAGATTTTCTCATCCAGAATGAAAAATAATAATACAGTGCTGTCCATTATATGGGTAGTGAGGTAAGATATGTATGAAAAGAGAGAAATATATGCCAATATTATTAAAGTGCATAAGTTATACATAAGTGCACAGCATAAACCACTATTCTGCTATTCTGAATTAGAATGTCTGGGATCTGCTTCAAAATAACATAGAAGGTGGGGATTGAGATACAAGATTGTTCATGAGTTGATAATTAATAGAAGCTGAATGATGGTGTGATGACTCATTATATTATTTTGTCTATTTTTTGTTGAAAGTTTCCTATAATAAAAAAATTTATTTAAAAACATACTTCAGTAATGCCCCAGTAACTTGGAATAAAGTCAAAACTCCTAGGTAAATTCTTCAATGTATCTGTGATCCAGCCCTTGCCTTGCTCCCCAGCAGCATCTGCTACCACTCTCTTTTCACCTAGGTTTAAACCAAATAAAATTACTTATTATTCCCACAAAGGACTACGTTCTTTCATACTTCAAAGTGTTCCTTTTTAATTCAGAATGCCATTGGACAAAACTCATTCAGTTGTGAACGACATGTTTAAGGCCCTCTGCTATGTCCTGGCACTACACTAGCGTGCTGAGATTTCCACTGTTGCCCTTCTCGGCCCTCCTCTTTGCAGTGAAAATCTGACCCACTGAACTATATCTGTTATATATAGCTTTGTATTAGGCATATCCGGAGAGAGACACCAGCAGGAGATGTGGGGGGCAAGAAGTGTGAGGTCACTATATCTATGTCCCTGGTTTCTTCCCTGCTAGGTTGGCACAGCTTGGCTGCATCCTCTAAGTAAATATCACTCCTATCAAGTGGCCCTTTCCAAATAGTTTTCTTTTTTTGCACCTGACACAGGTCAGGAATATATCATCATCTATTGTTGCTTTTCATAAACCATTTCAAAATAGTTGGTCCATCAAATTCTCCTCTAATTACCTACTTGAAGTCTGCCATCTCTCTCCTGTTCAGAGACTAATTATAAAACAGTAAGCAAAAACAAATCAAACAAAAAAGAACTTGACACAGACATGGTCTGAGATGTCAGGAAAGATGAAGAAGGAGTTAAGAACATTTAAGAGAGAGATGGACAATAAATTGCACATGCAGAAGTCCTGTGGTATAAAGAAGCAAGGAATGTTCAAAGCTGTGCTTGACTTGAGAGGCCACTTGAGCTAGAAAGCCAAGAGGGAAGTGGGAAGGGCCAGAGTACTGGGGAGACACTGACTTTGCAGGCCAGGTAAGAATTTTATTTTTGATCTTAAGAGCAATAGGTAAGTGTCTAAAATTCCCCTTGCTTTCTGTGATAATTAATTTTATGTGTCAACTTGGCTAAGTTATGGTGTCCAGTTGTTTGGTCAAACATTAGCCTAGATGTTGCCATGAAGATATCTTCTGGATAGGATTAGCATCCTCAATCAGTTAACTTTAAGTAATGGAATTTAACCTCAATAATATGTGTGGGCCTCATCCAATAAAATTAGGGACCTTAAATGCAAATAACCGATGGTTCTTTGCAAGAGGAAGAAGGAATTCTGCCTCAAGACTACACCCTCCACCCCTTCCTGAGTTTCCAGCCTAAGGAAATTGAACACAAGACTTCAACATTACTCTTACTGGAATTTCCAGCCTCTGGCCTACCCTATAAAATTCAGACTTGCCAGTTCCCACAATTATACGAACCAATTCCTTATAATAAATATCTATACATATAATAAATCTCTATACATATATCTTGTTGGTCCTGTTTCTCTGGAGAACTCTGACTGAAAAACCCTTCCAGGCCTAGATAAAGGATCATCTGCTTTCATACACTGCCGGACAGCTTTCTGCTACACAGTTGTAATTAGGAAGTTCTGGCACATGGATCAGTCATAAATGAGAAAACACATGTGATCAATTTTTTCTACCATATACTAGCATGTTTCTGTCACCTTCAAAAATTCTTCCTTGTACATGTCCTTCCTGAACTTACTCCCATTTGCTCCTGGCTATGTCTTCAGCTGTAATCAGCATAAAGAGCTTGGGAGAGAAAGAGCTGTGTATGTGATCTGCAGCCCTGAAAAGTAGGTCAGTCCCAGCCCAACCTTTTACGCTGTATCAACCACTGCATTCTAGAGATGGTAGACAAAAGCACCATCAATTTCCCAGGGGATGGTATTTCTTGCCATAATCATAATAGGTTATTCTGTTAAACTTCACTAATTCAAAGTGATTGAGAAAAAGTAATTTGGAATCCATGAGATGCATGGGGAAAAAAAGAGCTGTTTTGGCTTGTTTAGAACCAGAAATGCAACCTTCTTGCTTTCCAGACCAAGGTATAGCATAAGTGCTAACCAAAGTTGCAAATTTTGATTTGCTTTATAAACCAGTAGTATGGCCTGACTTACACAAGATAAGATGACAGGCATAATTTTAAATTGGCTTCCTCATCATTTAATAATAATTGAGACTGCATGGCCTAAAGCCTGTTTGAAATTACACTTATACCATAAATTTACTTTTTTAATGCAAGCAAACAAAATTTAAAGGTGATCTCAATATTGCGGCAACTGAATATCCTTTAATGCTCTTATAATAATGTTTTTTTTCCATATTCAGGTGTTTTGAGATAATGGAGATACCCATCTCATGCATAAGTAGGTGAGATGAAGTTGAATACAAATGACCAGTTTACTTCTTACCTAAACACTCAACTGCTCAGTGAATCCAAGGAGTATCAAATGGCATGGTTTCTGCATCGATGCCAGACTATGTCTGTGGCATAATGCTTTTTAATAAGCATGAAAATTTTACATTTCATTGTGGCAGAAAAAGTAACAAATAAGTCCATTTATTTTTGAAGTTCAAACCCATGTACATAAATTTTCTTGGTGCCATAAAAAAATGATTTTTTATTCTTGTTTTTCCTAAGCAACTCTACATTGCATAAAGTTTAAAAATTAATAAAACAGGAAAGAAAATTATACTGAAGTTCTGTGAAGTGAATAAACTCTGTGACTAAAATAGATTCCATTTCAATAAAATCATTGTATTGCTCACCAAAGAAGCCATGGTGAATCCAATGACTTCTATATAGCCATCATCATGACGCTGAGGTTCAAAATCATGGTGATCTCCTGGATTTCCCCAGGGCATTGTGCCAGCACAATATCTACAAGGTAAGAATAAAAACAGAATTAAATTTATCCCACTTGTCATATAATTACTCTAGGGATTAATTTATAGTTAGACCCAAAGTTTATTTAATATATAAACAGTTTTCAATTTTTGGTGCACACCTTCCAATAGAAAAGAAAATGGACTAATTATAATCTCTCAAATATCAGCCTGTGGAAACGGGTCGCAACTTTACAAAAGCATCCCACAATGCCCAACTTTCTCCTAATTCGTTATTTATCAACATTTTCCACCTGTCTGTTCTCTGTGAATATACCATAAGTAACCAATAGTTGGAATCAAAATTTGGTCTTGGGGAAAGACATATGCATGCTAACAGAAAATGGAGAGGAAAATGAGGGAGGGAAACATTCAACACTATATAAATAGCAAAAATAATAAACACCCACAGGAGAAGGGAAAAGTAACTGAAAAGGAAGGAAAGAGTGAAGATGGGATAAAGAAAAAAAGATAGGAGATCAGCAGTGGAAGGGAAAATAAAAGAAATTGGAAAAGCAGAGGAAGGGTAATCCAGAGGGGAGGATGGGGGAGGAAGGAAAAGGAAAAGAGAAGGGGAAAAAGAAAGAAAAAAGAAAGAGGACTAATAATGTTTCCTAAGAATCTAGGCGTTATACCTAAATAATCAAGCTGAAAATACTCCTGAAATAGGATTGTAACTGACTATACTGAACATTGCCAAAAGTAATCAGGGTATTATAAAAATGTTTCTCAGCTGTAGATTTAAATACAACTCTCATTTCAATTAAATCCAGTCTAAATGGAACCTATTTGCAGATTTTGTGTCTGAGTCTCCTGCTGTGCAAATAACAAAGGATCTTAGTTCTACCCCTTCCAAAATCTTGGCTTGGGAACCTAGAGTCTAATTTTATGCCCCTGAGATAAGATGCTTATTTTGAGACTAGTTAATCTTAAACATCCCTTTCTTCTAATGTATATAATAGCACCAAAGAGAGTTGACACCCTGGCTAGAAAATGCTACCTTAATAGATGTTATTTTTTTCAAAGACAATCATCTGGCAATTATTTTGAACGAATTCCATACTCAAATCAGGCTGGATGGCTTCCTAACACAACAGAACAGCTTTTGGGAAACTGAGAACAGGGATTTAGTTAAGTCTATCATTCTGGGGTGGGGAAAAACAGCAGTAAATGATAATTAAATTCGAATGTTCCAATCAAGAGGGATTTCTGGTTTTTTTAAGGATTGGTAAGTAGAAACCACACAGAAAACACATACCACAGAGAACACTAAACAACCCACATAGGAAAGCAATGTTATCAGACCTGGACACCATTAACAAACCATTAAGAGAACTAGTTTTCATTGTTTACACTTGAAACTGTTCTGACAGGAAAACAGATAACCTCAAATCAAACTAGAGCTCACATCAAACTAAAGAAATGATATGAACAGAGCTTACCTGGGTATATTTAAAAATACTATACACTGGAATTTCAGCTCCTGAATCTTTGGGGTGAGATCTGTTCCATCACACTGCAACAATTTAAGCAGAAAAAGCAAAGGTTTTGAAGCAGTCTCAAGTGGAAAAAATTATCAAAGACCACTGGGTTGACAACAACCCATACTATGGCCTCCCTCCCTTTGCTGCCACCTCTGCTTAGGTGAATACCATTTGCTGTGATTGGAAATTTAGTCTGACTATAGATTTTCCAGAATCAGGATTCAGAGGGGGATTTTGTTTCATTTTTCATGGGAAAAAAGCTGGCATTTGACCCAAATGATTTTTCTCTTTTCTCACAATCAAAGAAACTACTGTCATTCTTAATCTTGGATTATCAGAAATTTAGACTTGTAGCATCATCATTAAAAGATTTATGAACACTTAAAAGACTGAAAAGACTGAAGCCTGAAGTTAAGGTAGTAGTGTTCAGTACTATCGTCACCTGAGTCAAACAATATAAATGAATACAACCTCTTTTTCCCTCTGCTTTTTGAGATAATTTTCATTTTGAAAATGTTAAATATTTTGAATACTATGTGAGAGCTATGTACTTAAAGCCTTTAAAAAGATATCTAATTATAAATTGACATTATCTCCATTAGCACCTTGCTGTTATAAATTTAATCTTACAGACTTTGACTGCACTGCTGAGATAAGCTGCTTCCCTGGCGTCTCAACATGGCCCTCCATCTAAAGGACCTGGGGCCAGCTTGGCCTGAATACCTTCCTACTTCTCTCATCGGTTAGCACTTTCCTCAAGTGTATCCTCTGATTCCATTCCACTAATCAAAGAAAAGGCTCTATTTTCCTTTCTTATTTCCTACTGTGATAAAAGTCAAAAGACTCTAGTCACAACTATAGATTTCTCAATGTCAGTGGAAATAAACCTGCTTTTGTATTTGCTCTCCCCACATTCTCATCACAGAAGTTTCCCATTATCTTCTCTTTTGAAGAGAGAAGTAAAACATTCCCAAGTTCCATACAAATTTTTCAAGGTCTCTTTAGGAGGAGTTTCAATCTAAGTACAATGATTCTGCTAGCAGTCAAGGATGTCTCTAAGCACCTGTATTCTTTTCCCAACCGATTTTAAGGCAGTCTCATTTTCATGAGCATTCTCAGCAATTATTTCCAGGAAATCTTACGGTCCTAAATGAACAAAATATTTTCAAATGTAACTTAGATAGGAACCAAATTCTAGACATCGATTTAAGGGTTTTTGCAATACTCCTAACTCCTAAGCAAGCATGAATCCTCCCAATTTATATGAAGAGTTGAAGTGAGTTTATAGATGACTATACCAATTAAAAATATATATAGACATTTTAATTTATCCAAGTTGAGAATTGTTAGCAAAGAAAACTTTTTAAAAATAGGATGTGATACATTAATAGCGTGCAAAGTAGCATTGTTACATTACAGGAAAAGATGAAAAATTTTTTTTTTATTTAGAACTGAATTTAGTTTTAAATCTTCTACTTTTTCCTTCTGGAAAACATGCCAATAGATTCAGAGAACCCATCAAATTATAAAAGCAAGTTGCACCTTACAATGTATTGTGCTTTACAAGGTTTTCTTAAATTGTATAACCTTTAGATTTTAGAACTCTTTAGAAGAGCAGTTTTCAATTTCTTCTATTTCAAACACACACAAATGAAAATATTGGTATGTTCAACATGTTCCTGTGCATTAGTTCACCTACTGACAAATCAAAACAACATGGGAAACATGGGAAATAAAGAAAATAATGCTGTATGTAGGTTTTTGTTGTTGACTGTGTTTGGGTTTTTTGGTGTTGTATTCATACAAGCATTTTACATTTATGTGAGGAATTATTAACTATTACATCAGAAACAATGACACCCCCCCACCCCGTGGCAAAAATAAGACGGTCTGCTGTTGTATACACATCTAATTACTGTAGCTACCCTTCTATCCTTTTTATCTCCCACTCAAGGAAATATACAGTGACATCATTAAAAGAATACCCCTGTGTCCCTTTGTGTTACAACACAATAGTCAAAAATCATTGGTTCCAAATCATGTCTTATGCTCACTTTACATATGAGGAACTGGTAAAAATTCTCCTGAAAGGTTAAAGTACTTCTCTAAAGCGACATATCTAGTAAATGTAGACTTAGGACTGAATCCCAAGTTGTTGGATTTATGTTTTAATATTTTTTACTCCTTATCAAAGAAGATATGACTACATAAATCAATCCACTTGGACTATTACATGTATTGGCTGATATAAAATTTTTCCTAGTTATTTAGCTGCCATTTGGCCTTCCTGGAAACTTCTTTTAATCACTGCTTCACAGCCACCCATGTAGCAGACATTTATCATACAGAGGGCTGTCAGAGATGGGAGAGACACTCTCTAGTGTTTAGGAAGCATATAGAGTTTAATTTCAAGCCAGGTGACTTGAACAGTGAACTGACATTCAAAACGGCCGCTGCCCAGCACTCACTGGCTCGCGGTATAGTGCTGATGACGATCCTGTAAGTGCTACAAGTAGTGCAAGGAATTGTGAAGGTTATTTTTTGGCTAGGCTACAGGCAGCTGAAGAAACAGAAGTTTGGTGTAAGGTTGCTTCTACTTTAATAACTATAACTTATAAAAATAAACAACTTCATAGCTCAATGGACCTTGTTCTTTCTAAAGGCAAGTATTTCAGTCCTCAAAAGTCTACAAGTCAAAAAGATATTTGCTTTTTATTGTTACTGTATGAGTACTGAAACTTCTGATTGTGGTGCCAGGGTTGTTAACTACTGGTGGTAGAGGTCTTTATCTCTTATTCCAACTGACTTAGGAGATTCACGCCTCATGAATGCTTCACTGTTGATTGCACAATTAAATTTGTGTTCTCTCGTGCTCCTATATATTCCTCTATATTTCCAGTTGCCTTAGATCATACTTCTCTGTTTTCATGTATATCTTTTGTTCAGTCACATATTTTTATTCTTTACCTATCTCATGATAAATTCAAATATTCCTATAGTCCCATTCCTTTTCCTACATCTATATGATTATCTCTTTTTGCTTATCCTTCTTATTTACTTATACAATTACAGGCAACAAAGTCATGCTCATCCCTTCTTTTAACATTTTTAGTATGAGGAAATATTTTATATTGTTCTTAAAATCTAACTATATGCTATATTTAAATGAGAAAGGATAACTTTTTCCATCCCTTTCTCCCAAGTAGTGTGTGTCCAAAACATGGGATACAAACCCAGGAGGAAATACACACACAAACACAACACAAAATCCATTTAGTGGTGAGGAATCTTGATGAGGTGGGAAAGTGATTTAGTACAAAAAACTGAAATCAATGCAACTATTTATACTTCATGATCTAAGTCAGCCTCATTTCTTTGAGGAAGGTTTCCCTGACTCCACCATTGTCAGAGTCATCATTTCTCCCTTTGTGCCACGACCATATTGTACAAAGAGCTGAATAATAACATTTATTATACTGTTAGGCAATGATTTATGTGCCTATCTCCTTGACTGAACTGTGAGTTTCTTGAAGAGTGAAAACAATGTTCTTACTTATCTTCATTCCCACAACTAAGACAGTGCTCAATATGTAGTAGGCACTCGGAAAATGCTGGCTGAACAGACTACACTAAATAATCTCTAAAGCTCTATCTAGTCCAACAATTAATCTAAATATATAAATTGGTTTTTGTGAGTTCAGTTCTCTATACCATAATATTCGTGTTCAAATGAAATTAATCAATATATTCAATACTTACAACAACTTTAACATGTTTGGAGAGATCCCTGGAACTTCTTTGAAGGAAATCAGAAAAAGCTGCCTATACCACAAGGAAATAAAGAAAAAAAACTTCTTTAAGTGTATGGTTATGCAAAATCCTTGCTTCCATAAAGATATCCCAAATGTTCCAAATTATTCAAAAATATAAAACAAATTCTTTTTTTTTTTTTCTGAATCCAAAATAAAGCAGCACAGTAGCTGTCAAGTTGAAATCTTTCTCTTTGGTTTCAAACATTTACCTACAGTAGAATTAAGATCACAGTAGGAGAGTGAAAAAGTGGATAATTTCAAGGGTCAATTTAAATGTTTACTTTGACAAACTTTCCTGACAACTTTTCTGTTAGGTGCTGATATGATTTTTAGCTTGCCACTGAGAATGCCTTGCTCCTTTTATTTCAACTCCCTCAATCCAATGGTATAAATTTAAAAGACGCTTTCATTATCACTATTTTTAACTTCTGGTCATTCACCTCCAGGAATTTCCCTGAGGAGGAGAAGGAGGATAAATAAGAGGCCCCCTTTAATCTCACCTATGCTTCCATGGAAAGTTTCCATGGTCTGCCAATCCCTCATCCAAATGTCAATGGGTACATACCACTGTTTAAACCACACTCTTAACACAGACTTTCTATACATCTTTCAGTCTAACCCAATTTCCCCGTTCTTCATATAGGCTTCTTTGTGACCTTCTGATGTGTGTTCTTCACATCACTCCTTGGATAACATCTTCTCTGTTCAAAGATGAACACCAGCTCTCTTTCTGACAACTATCATAATAAATACAACCTTACTTTTATTCTCAAATCAGGACATTAAACATTAACCACATATGGACATATACATACAACTATCTGAGATGTATGTGCAAATATTTTAATGTAGTTAGCATTTATATTACTAATAATTATCACTAGAGTAACTTATTACTAGTAGTAGTAATAATATGTAACAATAATAACACGAAATAAATACTTACCCCTGCATAAAACATTTTATTTCGAAAACGACTGTTGAATTTCTCTGGATTTGCTTCTGTGAAGGAGGAAAGGTAAGTTTTGTTGTAGAGACCTCATTAAAGGTAATGACTTAGATTAGCACCCCAACTTCTCCTCCCTCCCCACCCACATATCCAACAACTTCATTATCATCTTTCCCTTAGGTACAGGCCAGTTGTCCAGTGCTACATAAGTATAGCCCCCAAGTTGGCAGCATCAGCATCAACTGGAAGCTTTTCAGAAATGCAAATTATTGGGCCCTCCCCCAGACCTTCTGGGGTTGGCGTCTAGGAGTCTGTGGTTTTAAAAGCTCTCCAGGTGATTCTTAGGCATATTAAAGTTTGAGACACTCTGGACTCTATTCAAATGGAAGGTTGGTGGAGATACAGGAAGCAGAGGGGCAAATATTCGCTTGACTTCTATAGGGCATGGCTTCCATATTATGAATGTAGCTCCCAAATGTGGGTAATTTGGATAAAAATTAATGGAGAATTTGTTTGCAAATTTTGCACACACACAAAAAAATGTTATAATACCATCTGCTCTCTTGCTTGTGACAGGCCTTGAAAAACCATTTGATTTAGTGTGTACATAAATGCAGATGGCCTGCTGAATGGACCCAGGAGTTTATATTACAGAAAAGACATCGGTTGGAAAATGGTTTGATTTTGAGTTTGATCCAATATGCTGCATAGGTTGAGGACAACAAACAAAAAAAATGAAACAAGAATTAGCAACAGAATTTTCACACGAATTCAGAATATTTAAAAACACCTAAATGAAATATTATTTCCTCACATATTTCTTTCTAATAAAATTCTAAGACTTTCCAAAAGATCCCAATGTCATCTTACACCTTTTCCTATTTTGTTCCATATTCTCCTTCTTTCATTCTGAGATCTATGTCTTTTTCCAACTTGTTTCTCCTTAGACAGCTAACTGAATAGCTGAAACTCTCCAAGACCTAACCCTATCTTTGAATGGCAATTCTCAACTTTTGATGATTATATGAAGAAAAGTAGCAAAAAGCTTATTCAGTAAGACTGGGCAGAACAAAAGTACAGGACCTCAAGAATTAATCCTGAACAAATATTTTCATGATTTTTAGAACAAAATATTATCACATGACAGGGAAACTGAGTAAAGGTTTGCAAATGAAAAAAAATGGTGATATTTTTGTGGAGTTGCTCTTGAGAACTATCTTCATCTACATAGAGTTTCTTCTTTTCAAGTATCTCTCAATCATCCACTCTGTTCTAGGGTTAAATACTCTAACCCTAGTAATAAAGTAATAGAAAAGATTAAAGGTTAATTTACTCAGTACAGTAGACAAAAAGAAGATAAAAATGGTACTAATTGCTCTGCCTGCCTTATCTCCCATTCTTGGCCCCAGAGGTAACCATTTTCACAAACAATGTCTACTTCAGCATAAATCTGTCTGCTGAATGACCTTTTGTTTTGGACCTGCTTTGACTCAAAATTGACTGGATACCATTTTCAGCTGCTTTAACTCTTTCATGCTTTATGAAACCATAGGCAAAATGAGAATATTGCTACTCTACAGTTGGTCGTAGGTACATGAGCCCTATCTTAAAAAAAAAAAAAAAAAATTAGATCCAGCTACAGTGCAAGTCACAGTTCTGACATGTAACTTTTCTGGGCATTGATGTCCACAGCTATTAAGTGACTCATATACAAACCATTAACATTTACTTTTTGCAAAATTTATCATTTGGAAAATATTCACATCTTTATGAGCCTTTCTTATGAGCCCTGAATAACTGAAAAAGCTTTAAAAAGAGGAAGAAAGAGATTGTTTTTTTATCTCAAGAGCTGCAAAATTTTCTGTAAGACCTAAGAAGATGAGAATAAAATCAAGAAATAAACTAAGGTTTAGTTGATTTCACTGACAAAGTTAATGAAAACAGTTGCCTCAGATGAAATTTAACTAGATGAAATTCAATGAAATAAGTCAACCTAAAAAGTAGAGATCATATCAAGAGACTAGCATTCAAAGAAGTGTCAGATATTTATCAAATGAATAGGAATGGAGTCACAAATCTGCTTTGACCTTGAAGGTAGAAATGGTATGAGGGAGATCCTGTTTATCTCTCAGCTTCAAACCTGTACATTATATAATTAACTCCCAAATTGAGCATTCCTTGGATGTTGGGCCCTTTTCTCATCTTTATATCTACCTTATTCTGAGCACAAATCTGACTCAGAAACAAAGGTTGGCAGAACCTAAGAGGGAAATCTGTTTGTGTTGGAGTTTTGCCACTGCCTGCAGAAGCAAGGCCTTAGAAAGCAGGGAATAGCCTGTAAAAGCGGAATTCAATCATTCCCTGTTGCTCATTAACTTTCTTGTTGGGTGGTTGATTGTGTCTATGTGTAAGTATAGGAGGTGATGTCCCTTTGAGGATGCAGAACCAAGGAGTATGTACCCAACTACATCAAGAAAAGGGGATACAAAGATTTGGGAAAGGGCCAATGAGAAATTCTAATGGCTAGTGCTCCTTAAGGAAGATGTGTCTGTTAATCTGTGTGAGGTAAACCATGAAAAGCCACTCTCATCAAAGGCTATTTATGCTCAAGATATCCCAAGACCACTGAAATGGAAGTATCCACAGCCTATTGCTCCAGATCCCAGGTTGTCCATTTTCCTCCTCCACAAGAAGAGGGTGTTAGATAGTAAGATCCAAGCACTGTGCATTTCTATGACTTTACCTGTTTTCAGTTCTAATTGGACACCAAAGGTGTTTTTGATGAGTTTTCTATTGTTGCTGTAAGCAAACTACTACAAATTCAGTGGCTCGAAACACCACGCATTTATAATTGTATAGTTCTGTAGGTCAAAAGTCTGGGCTAGGCTCACCTGGGTTCTCTGCTTAGGGGTTAACAAGGCTGAAATCAAGCTGTCAGCCAGCTACGCTCTCACTGAGAGGTTCTGGAAAGGACTCACTTTCAAGATCATTCCATTTTTGGCAGATTCCATTTCCTTGTGGTTATAGGACTGAAGTTCCGTTACCTTTTTTGGCTGTTTCTGTTTCTAAAGGCAATCCTCTATCTTCAAAGCCAGAAATGGCATGTCAAGCTCTTCTCACACTTGAAATCTCTCTGCATTACCTCTCTGTAATCTCCTTGACTCCCTCTTCTGCCTTCCTCTTCTGCTTTTAAGAGCATATGTTATTATATTAGACCCACCTGGATAATCCAGAATTATCTCACTACCTTAAGGTCAGCTGATTAGTAACCTTAATTATATCTACAAAGTCCCTTTAGTGATGTAAGGGCTGAGAAACGTTTATATTTAATAAAATCTAAGTTTATAAGGTTCATTTGTGTCATTTTTAATAATATTATATTTTTTTAGGAATACAGTGGCTTTTCATGGTTTACCTCATACAAATTAACAGGTTTTTGGAGGAGGTACACTTGATTCTTGAATGATGAGTAGGTGTCAAGCAGGGTTCAAGACAAAGGAAAAGGTTTCAGATACAGAAACTTGGACAGTGAGAGCTTCTCAAGAGCAGACTGTGCTTGAGCCACATGCCTGGACAAAAGCCTGATAATATGCCCTTAATCTGATGATATTGATATAATCTAGCAAGCTGTTTCAAATAACACCTTTAAAAAAAAATCTGTCAGTTTTCTATGAATCCTTTGAAATGTGCTGATCTGCATGTCTCTATATATTTAATGAAAATAGTAAATCCTAAATCAAATTTAAATACAGCCGTCATTAGAGTCATAATTGTATTTCCTTGACCTTGTAGCATCAGGTTGAACTCTGTATAAGTGATTTCAGTGAGACAATATAATTTAAGCATCTAATCTCAGACTAAAAGTTTGAAGTGTTTAATATTCTTCATATAAAAAAATGGCAATCTCATTAATACACCTGGCAAAGTGAGACTTAAATTTGCCACCTGAAAACCATCATCTTTGTTAGCATGGCTATACATTAATAGATTGGAATATTTTCAATGTACTTCCTTAAGCACTGTCATAATACAATTATGATGAAAGCATTAGGGAAGGATCCAACTGACAATTAATGGCCAATCCTATTATAGCTCCAAAATCTGTTCCAAACGATTGTACTTTGTGATACACAGCAGTAACATTTCAACCATGAATTGTTTAGCCACTTTGAAAGGAGTAAGTAAGCATCTCTATTTTCCAATTTATCTTTCTGATTGAATATAAAAACCCAAATTATCCAAATGTTTCCCTTCTTTATATACAAAGTCAATGAAAATGTTAAGAATATCTTTACCCGTTGCTTGAATTTCCACTGGTAATTCTCAAAACCATTTGCACAGTAATGCCACAAATAAACTGTCTTACAAAATAAATGTCACTTCAATCGTCCGTGCTAAGAGAAATACGATATAGGTAGTTATATTAACATCTTTATTGGCCTGATGTCACTTTGATGGGCTATTTTCACATCTATGCCAAAAATTATTTCTGTAATTAAATATTTTAAGATTCTGTGTTTATGAGATATGTGTATTTCCCATAGATTGTTGGTATATTTCCCAATTTAAGGCACTATATTTCCTTAATACCTCATGGGTTCATTTTTATCACTATTTCACATCGGCTTTGACTTCACCCTCCAGGTATTCATGGCAAATGAAACAAATTTTGTCATGAAGTCTCAAACTGTGCATGGCTGTGTTTGAGAACAGTTTGAAGTCTCAATTGTGAATGCTCTTGGTTTGAGAACAGCCACTTAGTACCAAGAAAAATAAGTAAGCTTACTCCACTGAAAATGTGGCCTTTCTAGCTTTCTTTCCCTTTAACAGTTTAGCTTGAGATTTCTTAACTGACCAGTTAAAACTATGGGGAAAATCCAAATGAACTGAAAATGGTGGAAAAAAAAAGGGGGGGGGGGAGAATAATGTGAGTAATTTTACTTTTCATACTTAAATAATTATTTTTATTTAATATAAAGAGAATAGATAGAGACTGAGAAGCCCACCACATCTCTGATATAACCCTATCAACAAAGTCTGGTCCCAACATTTTGTGAACATATATTTTTGTATCATTCCTATATCATCTTCATGAATATTGTACCTATTCCTCTCATTCAACATAAATTCTCCATTATCAGTTCTTTAGTGGCTGGCTTCCTGAAGGACTCTGGCCTTCCTGCAGGT
The DNA here is from genome assembly GCA_029593785.1 of Cabassous unicinctus. NCBI lineage: Eukaryota > Metazoa > Chordata > Mammalia > Cingulata > Chlamyphoridae > Cabassous > Cabassous unicinctus. Next base: position 14,730 of record JAQZBX010036488.1, read on the forward strand.
CAAATGCTGGCAATTCCATTCCATACTGCATTAAAGCACTTACACTAAGCTCTAGGAATAAACAATTCACCTTAATTACAATTATAAATAAATGCACACATACACAAAAACCATATACATACACACCTACAACAATTTATATACTTCCTTCTAAAATCAAGCATTGCAGAAGATTAATATAAAACTAAAAACACTGCCCCTTCTCCCTCAAGAATTACCCTGCTCACCTCTCACTCTAATGCACAGAAATTGAGACTATTCAGAGACCATTCAGGCAAACCACTCCTCTTTGCTACTAAGAAAAGAAGTTACAGACTTCACCACAGTACAAGAAAATATATCATTAGCACAACTTTCATATTAATTAGACTGAACATTAGGCTCACTTCAATGAGCTCATTATTGACCACTTACTCTTTTCATGCCAGGAAGCCTATTTTGGGATATCCATGATTAGTGCAGATTGTATTACTTGACAAGTATTGTTATGAAACTTTGGGATTTAAGAACCCCAGACCCAGAGTTTCCTGAGGAATATGAGAAGTGAGCAAGAAATAGGTAAAGAAAAGCCCCATTTACTGCCCCAAACTACTATCCTTCAATGTAGGAAAGACAACAGGTTATAAATGTTGCCCCTAATGTAGGTCCCTCAAATTTCTAAGCTACCAAAACTATCTTTGGTGGGGAAAGAAGTATCTCTGATTTGAATGTTTGAGGTGCTGTTAACCACCATCCTTTCTATTTATGGTTTTCTAGTACAGAAGAGCATTACCAGAATATTCTCTGCATAATTACTAGAATCTGAAAATTTGACTTCCAGCTTCTAATAATCCATATTTCAAATTCTATGAGTTAAAGCCACATAAGCTCATCCATGATCTAGAGGAAGAAAAAAAATATATACTTCCTCATTCCTAACTTTTATCTCACAAATCACTTAACCTACAAGCTATCATTATTTTGATTATATATAAATGTATTTACAAGGGACTAGGTACAGATATAATTATAGGTGCATACATAAACATAGTTATATAGCATAGTTATGTATTAATAAAGAAAATGTTTAAAAGAGAGAAAGAAAGATGGTGATAGATAAATTAGATAGAAAGAAAGAAAGATAGATGGATGATTGATTTGGGCTATAAAGTGAAAGTCAAAATCTCAAACTTTCTCAGCTCTGAATGACTTCAGAAAGTTTTGATAAAATACTTAAGAATATGCCATTCTTTCTTTTTGTTTCTCTTTCAAAAATTGTTTTGCTCCCCTAATTCAAACTCCATCTCTTTTAGTACTTGAAATCACCACTCACCCTCATTCACACGTCTACCTTGTTGAGTGGTGTTTCTCCTTACCTTACACAACTGATCCAATCACCACCACACCCTTTTCTTTCATCATACCATCTAAGTTGTCTGTTGTCGCTTTTATGAACACAAGGAAGATGTCTTTTATGTATTTGCTATCAATTTCAATGGCTCAAACTTTAATAATTAGTGGTTTGAGAAGCTGCTAGTATCCTGATAACTTTGAACTCTCTTTGTCACTTCTTAGTAGTTTACGAACTTCAGAATTTCCAGTCAAACTTAAGGATGAGAAATCTGAAGACCCGGGACATACATCTCATTTTGTCCTTTTCTATCTTAAGACCCTGTACCTCCAGGTCTTAGGATCCCACTGATAATAAATTCTATCTTGCTTAACTTACAAGGTCATCATGACATTTAAATGAAACAACACTAAAACACACTGTAAACATGTAAGTGATATGCAAACAAAAGGGAACATGCAAAACACCTGCTGGAAACTTCCTCCCTGGGAGATGGAAATGGAACGTTGTCCTCACCTCTGGATTCATGGAACTCCAGTGTGACATGGGCATCAAATCCAAGACTGAAGTAATTATTGAAAACATTCAGAGGAAGCTGCAATGATAACAAAGGTAGAAGTAAAGTTGTGCTTAACCAGGCAGAAAGAGAAAAATACACCCCAAAGCCAGAAGTCTATCTCTGGGGCATTCCCTGGGAGAGAGATCAGTCACAACTAGAGGTAAAGGGTGTTTAGGGAGAAATAACAGGGAATTCTTGAATATATTCATTTGTGAAAGTTCCAGTCAAGTAAATCTTCCAATAATTTTAAACAGTATTGGAAAAAAGGATACAAGTTCAAATCATTAAATCTGAACTATTCTTATGGATGTTGTAATAATAGAACCTTGTTTAAGCTGAAGGATGCATATTTTCAATAACTGCAAATAGTAACTCACTAGAAAGTAACTCAATTGTAAGATTCATGTCTAACTGACTTACTCAATGGATACATTTTTTGAGAATTTAAATATATTCAGAATATGAATATTGCAACTTAAAATGAATAATATACAATTTGTCTACCCTCCACATATTTTCCAAAAAGATATTATTTTTGAGAAAGGTCACATAAGCCATAAGGCAGTGGGAGCCATTCAACTATTCTTGACATGGAGAGAGAGGAGAAAATTCATCTATATATTCAGTATTTTGAAGATTCCTATTTAGTTTAGCTTATCAAACTTTATCTTTAGCATGACCATGAAATATGCAAACATAGACACACAGAAATACACACAGGCCTTAACTTTTCTTCCCAGAGTCCTCTAAGGTGCCTGGTTGCTACTGCTACTAATTAAGTGAAGGAGAGAACTATGCAACCTAAAATCCTGCAAAAAAAAATTGCAAAATTGATGTGGTATTAAAGTTTCAGTTCAATGCTAGAATAATTAGAAAGGCATGTGGAAAAAGCTAGAGGTGAATGGGTCATTCTCCCACTTTTCCTTCTGTAATCCAGAGTGGAAGATAAACATTGAAAGAAAATGAAGACAGGTAATTGTATCTTAGCTTTGATAATGTTTCCCAGATAATTATCAGCTTTATCCCCCAGATACAACTGCACCTCTTTTCTATTACATATAAGTGTTTTAACCCTTAAAATTTTAAAGTAATTTTATTACAGTGCTTCATATGCCCCTTGATCAGTATGATTTTCTGTTTTGCTGAAGGAAGAACCATTAAGAGAAAATGAAACGAGAGGGCAAGTGAGAGAGAGAGAGAGAGAAAGAGATTAACACAGAAAGAAAGAAATTGAATTGCCTTGGTTTCTAATGAAAGTAAAGAACGAACCCTGCATGGAAGCCCCTGAGCAGGGCCTATAATGATTCAGAGGCCAAATCTTCCCTTAGAAATGGTTACAACTGACTAGAGAACAGGGAGAGAAACCAAACACAAAGAACAATGCCAAAATCATGCCTCACTCTCTTGGCTTCATATTTGAGAATGTCCAGTTCCTGCACTTAAGCAAAAGGCCACTCCTTTGAAATGACAGCATGTATTGCTGATCCTGCCAAAAGCACAGATATGTTCATCTCCCCTACCATTTATGTTCTTTTGGCTGCAATTCTAACCCCATGTCTTAGCATACCCTGATAACTAAGGAGAACATCTGGTTACCATCCCATAAATAATATCCCAATTTATGTTATTAAGTTATTATTCATATTTTCTAGGAAAAAATGCTCCATTTCCTACACATCTACTCAAAAACCCATTTTCAAACCCTTTAATTAGCTAGATTGATGTTCCCTGTCTGCACCAAGAAGTATTTCCATTTCTGAAGTTGTCAGGAAAAGAACTTTATATGGATTTCTATTAAGGGCCTAACCATTCCAAATTTAATGGGAAGAGGACTCTAATATTTATATGTGGTATGCTTTTTTCTACTTAGGCCGTTTTCTGTTCTATTTCTGTAAGTCAAAAACTTTAGAAAACAAAAGTAGTAAATCCCAAGATGATACCTGCTCAAGCAGCATTATGACATTATGAACACAAGTTCAACTGAGCTACTATATCTACAAAAAAACCTTTTTAATTTCTGGATCATAGTTTAGGTGGGAAAACCATAAAGACAAATAAGAAACTTGACCATCTATCACAATTGGTCAGGATCATGGTGCTAATGAATAAATGGTCATTGGTTTGGTTTAAAATGATAGCAGGTTCAATCTATTTTAAGACCTCAGTCAATAACATGGTCCAGCACAGCAGGGATGCTGTTTAAAATGCATGTGCCTAGGCCTTACCCAACATTTACTTAATCAGAATTCCTGGGGGCTTGGGTGCTGTACTCTGAATTTTAACAGGTACACCTGGAGATTCTTTTGTATATAAAAGTTTGAAAGCACTATTATAGAAGAAAGGCAGAAAATAATATGAAGGAAGTAGTTATTCAGCAACTTATAAAATTTATCTGAAATTGAGGAAAGAACTGAGAATCAAGTGTTCAACTGAAGTTCCACACTATCATATATGCAACTATGCCCCTTGGTTTGTTTTTGGTTGAAGTAAAAGCTCAATCACAGAAGGAAAATGGGCGCTAAGTGAAAACATTTATTTAAGCATCTCCAAGTCCCAACCAACTGGTGAAATCAGCTTAGTTAGGAAGGCATGCCAAAAATACTTCCTAAACCTAAAGGGTATTTGATATCAGACCAGAACTCTCAGGTTTTCTTTTTATGAGAAGACCCATGTATCTAAGACTTTAGAGCATATATATATTTCATCTTTCCATAGGTTAACATTTGCAATAAACTTGAAAGATTAGAAAATGGATAAGTGGAGAAGAAAGAAGAAGAGCTCCCTGAATTCTGGAAGCAGGTAGGAAATCTAGGTCTTTAGAATTCTATGGGGCATAATCATTGGAAATGTTGGTATAATCTGCCCTCGTAGCCTTAGCTCAATCACGGTCCCCCTGTCTCATAGGAAAGAATCAGCACATGACTTTTTTTTGCCAGGAATGTGTTTCCTGTGGCTCAGGCAGATGTTCCAGGGTTCCTCTCTGCTGAAGAAAGAATGCTCTAACCTTACATACACCATCTTCAAGTTCTTCTGGAGGCAAGTCTGGGTTTCTTTCCACATGGAGATTCCACCGATCTAGTTGTACAATTGTCCCATCTTCTACTTGGCACAGGATCTTAGAAACAGGTTCATCAGTGTAGCCCTGAGGGATCAGAAAAGACACCCCTCAATGTCCAGAGCAATGAACAGTGTAGCCAATGTTCTTCTATGCAAGGAAGACCCTTTTGCCAAGGATCTCTGTTTATTTTGCATTTTGCCAGGGCAGGAGAGTAAAGTTTACATATTTTTTGAGGTACTTAGAATTTAATACAATAGTCACATGCAATATGTGTTGGAATATTAACCCTGGCTGGTTTGAGCCAAGGAATAATTTTTTCCAGTGTCAAGAACCAATAACCACTTGTAGACATTGAGAACCATGCTGGCTGCTTTTATGAGCATAAAAATCAGGACTCCCTAAGCCTGTAGCTCAAGGGATACACAGAGCAAGTGTATATGGAAAAGGGGGAAAAGCATCAAGGTGGCATCTTATCGACAACTTTCTTCTATTAATATTCCATCTCGTTCACCTCTCCCTGTAGCAAGACACCATGCCTCCCATACCCTGAGGAAAGTCTAGTTGAGTTATAGCCCTGTTCGTCAGCTACTTATTTCCTGAGGATCCATTATTGAGAGCACGGTTATTAAAAATAATTAAGTTGTTGGTTTGGAGCAGAGGAGTTAACACTGATAATAAATTGGTTGCTTCATGTAAATCTACGATTTCTACACTGTTTACTTAAAAAAAAAAAAACCTGTGGAAGGTAATTCACCCAAAGGCCAGATTAATATCTGAAAATATATAATTTTCACAGAGCCAAGCCCAAGCAATGGTCTCACATGAGCTGACAAGGCTGCATATGTTAGCATATTGTGCCTTCTTAATATTTTAGCTATGAAATGGCTTGTTAATGACAGGTGGAACTACTTTCCACTAAACTTTTCTGCAAATTGGCTCTGTGGTGGAAAGGACTTTTGGTTTCCTGCATAAGAAAAGCCATGATGACACTGATCAGAAAAACCAGATGCTCAAAAATAGTCATAATTCCCCAAGGTAAAGGCTGTCAATCTGAACCAGATTTGTTATTCTCACCAGGGCTCAGGATTAGGGGATAAACTCAAGTTTGCCTGATTGGTTTGCATGAAGGCTTGTGGCCAACCCCCTGCCTTTTAGAAGATACCTCAAGAAGTTCCAGGCCTGTGTACTCACCATGGTATTTTTTCTCATACTAAACTTTCCCTTTCCCTCTAGCTGGTTATCAGCTTAAATCTGAAGAAGCTGCCAGATGAAATCTTATTCCCTGGGCAGCAGCAGCTTATGCCCCTTACATTAGCATACATGTGGCTCTGAGGAGCCAGTTACTCTGAGAGGCCATTCTTACCCCACCCCAGTTGAGAGTGCGAGCCAGGTCGTTCCCAGTCCCCAAAGGAAGGACCCCGACAGGAGGCTGGGGACTCAGCTGCAGTTCATCCAGGATAGAAAGGATCCAGCCCACCTAAAATAGATTGGGGGCCAGAAGAGAGATAAGGAAGATAAATAAATTATATAGAAGACAACTTGGGGAGAGAAGCCTTTAAAGAGTTAAATGGAATGTTTTTATTTTTCTTTAAAACATATATGTTGTAACTCAGTGGCTAGGGAACAGAAAGGTCACTCATCTCAGGCAGTTCCAGATTGAAAACACTTTTAAAAGGAGAAAAGGATCATTTTATACATTTACTACCATATAAGCAAAACTGGACCCATTCATCTGTAGGATTAACTAGAGATCTACTTTAAAATTTTGGAGAGTTTAAGATTGAGTGTTCATGTAACAGTGCACTGGAGGGAATATGAGAAACAGAAGTGGACTAAATTTCAACTTTGGCTCATACGGGCTGTAAAACCTTGATTAAATTACTTAACCTCATTGAAACTCATTTTCCTGATTTGCAAAATGAGGATAATAATACCTACCTCACAGGATTGCTTAGAGATTAAACTAAATATATATATAAAGCTCTTGTGATGTTGCATGGCTCATATAAGTATTTGTTAAATGGTTACCCTCCATAGTATCATCTTGGAAATTAGTGATGTTTTCCTGAATATCCAAAATTCCCCTTAAATGAAACATTGTGAAGACATAATTATGGATAGACCTAGTACTTAGTGGTACATTTAGGCAGGACATAGATATTTACATACTAGAATCCTATTTCCATTTAATATTTTTCTGTCTAAGATAAATAATACTTTTGGGCTTAGTCTTATTAGAACTGTTTAGGAAAATTACCCCAAATTTGGAAAGAGCAAAAAGAAATTTGCAAGTCCTTACAGTAGCATACTAGAGCAGTGTTTTCTAGGCCTTCCCAAGGATTTTGTAATTGTAGATTAGCTGATCGATTTTTGTCCTCTAGAGATGCAAATGTTAAGATAGAAGATTATTTTAAAGGTTTGGGTTTTATTCTACCATAGGACATTAACCAATTTTATCTCAAATTTAGAAAACTTATTTCAGTATTGTTTGTATAATCCTGTTCCTCTAATTCTCCAGTAAATCAGTTTTACCAACTTGCTGGTTCTCTCATTAAAGAGAGAACATTAAGTAAATGTTTGACATACATTCATTCTATATTCACATGAGTCATTTTTTTTTATCTTTTAAAAATTATACTTTGCACATTTATTTACTATTACTACATGTAAAGCACAGAAACAAGAAACTGAGATAAAGAAATAAATGAGTTAAGCTAAGATAGGTAAAGTAAAATGCCTGCTCTCAAAGAGTTTACAACAAAAAGATGGACAAACTGATTGTTTTCTATGGGCTAGGCCCGAGCAATGCTCTTTAATGGATTATTTTATTAAACTTTAAAACAACCCTATAAGAGTTGTTAATATTTGGCCTAGTATATATTGCCTAAGAGTTACCTCCTGAAAGCCTTCTTGTTGCTCAAATGTGGCTTCTTTCTAAGCCAAACAGCATATAAATGCACTACCTTCCTTCCTGTCCCGACATGGGACATGACTCCCAGGGATGAGTCTGCCTAGCACCAAGCCTCCCTAGCACCAAGGGATTATTACCAAGCACCAACTAGTGATACATTTGGAAAAAGACCTTGACCAAAAGGGGAAAATACTAGGTACAAACAAGTTTTTATGGCTAAGAGATTTCAAAGTGAGTTGGGAGGTCATTCCAGAGGTTATGCTTATGCACGCCTAAGGAAGATCTCATTGACTGCCACAGTAAACAGTGCCTCAAACAGCAGGGCTCCTGAGGGCTCTGGAGACATCTAGACACTCTAGGTAGGGCAGACAATCTCAGAATTTGGCATCCTGTCAGTGGGCCTTACCTTGGAACATATGCTCCCCAATGTAACAGAGTTAGACTCATTTATATTTTCCCTACACATGGCTCTTCTGCCCCATCTATTTGAACCTATATTTAACACTATACTCATTAAATATATGTCCCAAGGCTTAAATCTTTTATCTGTTCACATGCCAGTTGAGCCCTGAATCTCAGCAGAATTGCAACACCTGCTCTCCAGTTCATCGGACTTGCCCAGTACAACTAACAAAAGGATGATGACGGATCACACCCATCCCCCAAAACAGAGAGTATCTACAAATGGAAGCAAGAGAGTTCCATCCATCTGCTCCATGGGATCTAAGATCCTTTCAATCAGAAACAGAGTGGGCATCACCATCCCAAAATCCTCAAGATTGAGGAATGAACAAACATAAGGGGGAATGCAACTATGGACTAAAGTAGCCTTATTATTATTCTAGCAATAGAAGAACTTGTAAAATTGATATAAAGGCTGTGGCCACCAGAAGTTCTGAGGGGAGGGAGAGGGAAGAATTGGTGCAACTTGGGACATTTTTGGGACACTGGAATTGTCCTGCATAACATAGCAATGAAAGATACAGGCCATTATACATTCTGACAAAACCTATAAAATTGTGTGGTGCAAGGTGAAAACTGCAGACCATGGTTGGTGGCAATGCTTCAATATGTATTCATCAATTGTAACAAATGTACCACACTAACAAAAGATGTTGTTAATGAGGAAAAGTATGAGGGGGAAGAAGGTGGGGTATATGGGAATCCCCCTATATATTTTTTTTTTCTCTTAACTTTATTTGTACATTTAATAATTGAAAATATAAACAATTAAAAACTAACAAGTAAACACAGATGAATAAATATATACATTTCTCCATTAAATGTAATGGATACATATAAAATTTTGTGTGTGTGTGTGTATCAAACAATATGTTACACAATATATTTAGTTCATAGTAACGCATTCATACAGCATTTGTCCTTTTGTGTCTGGCTTGCTTCACTCAGCATAATGTCCTCCAGATTCATCCATGTTGCCATATGCTTTACGACTTCATTTCTTCTTACAGCTGCATAATATTCCATCGTGTGAATAGACCACAGTTTGTTTATCCATTCTTCTGTTGATGGACACCTGGGTTGCTTCCAACTTTTGGCAATGGTGAATAATGT
>JAQZBX010036489.1:0-24148 GCA_029593785.1 Cabassous unicinctus
ACCCACTATGCCTATCCTGACAAAGATCTTACAAATATACAGACAGAAATGTGGCCTGAAACATGGTGTCTGTTAGGAAACCTCCACCAGCCTCTGCTGAAGATTCTTGTTTTTCCCTTTTATGAAAAGGGTATGTGAGTAGACACACTCTTGGCAAAATCCCAGTTGATAGATCAACATTTTGGGGAATAAGTCAGCAAGAGAAAATAGGAGAGTAAAGTTTCATTAAAAGATGTGAACATGAAGGATCATTTGAAACGAAGAACACTTCAGAACATGGCTTTTATTGTGGAGACCTTCCCCAGTTAACTTTGGTAGTCATGCTGTCATGTGCTGAAAATTGTAGGTCCTTGGCGAAAGGATTCTTGAACACTTGGTCACAAATGAAGGACAAATTTTCCCATATAGGATGTGTAATTTGAATGGAGATAGACTGTATCCATTAAAATCCATGAAATATGAAGGCATTGCTAGTCTGACTGATATCCTCTGTTTTTACAATTGATATAGGACATAAATGTATTAACTGTTTAAGGGCCTTCTTTACTCTGAGTCAAAGCATTTGATCTAACAAAAAAAAAAATACAAAAAACAATTAACAAGTGTGATTGCCCCAAGTGTAGAGAAATTCTGGGTTCTTTGAAATCAAAATTAGACTTGGAAACTGCAGATAAAAATTTACATCTGGAGAATATATAGCCTCCTCTTGGGACACAGTTATATGATTGCTCAATTGCAGAGTACCCCACATCATTCACTGAATATTCATGTGTAGTGAATGATGATGACATGGCACTATGTGGGTTCGTAGGTTTCATGTGGGCCACAATGGCTTAAGTGATCTCAACTAATGACTGGTCTGCTCTTGCTTTAATCAGTCTTTGAAATTTCATCCATGAACATTACAAAAACAACACTTTATATTTGTATAGAGACCAGAGTAAAGTCAGGGAGCGCTTGTTCATATAACTTGCCAACCTGTCTCCCTCTTACCAGACCCAATGGTGATCTCTCTGGTTGCCAGGAAATTGTTTTTGTTGGAGATAGAACACTCATGGGGTTCCAACCTGGCAGTTGTAGACTAGAAACTACTGGCCAGAAGCAGAGTTGTAGGTTCTTTGGTGCCATGGTAGTCCTACTGAGGGCTGTAAAATGTCTTTGCAGCTAGTCCTAAGGCAGCTGTCCAGTATACTGATGGTCTTTTCTGAATTCTGGAGGTAAGGCCCAAGTCTATTGGAATGTTCCTTTGAAATTTTAGTACTTGCTACTTTAATTGCTCTCATAATACAAGGCCAGTGGCAGAGACTGAAGAAGAAAGAGCTAGCCAAGCAAATTTCTGCCCTACATGAAGAATATCTTAAAGTCAGTGACAAGATTGGACAGAGATAACAAAACAATGTACAGAACTCAGGTCACCTGCAGTGGAGACAAATGATCAAATGTTATAAACACTGTACTTGGCAGCACTTAATAAGGATGTAAACAGATCCCTCTTTTCTCTGGAAAATATAGTAGACATTGTAAACCAAATAGAGACAAGGGAGCTCACTATATTGTCATTCAACAGAGTGATGATGACTCATTTGAAAGGACAGAAACAGTCTCTCAATGAGGCTCTAAATCCCTCCACTACAATGAGACTGGGCAAAAAACCATTTTAATGGTATCTCAGGAGAATGGAGGACAATGCCAGACAGAAACACTTAATGGTTTGAATGAAAATGCTCAGCTTCAGGAAACCCAAAAGCTGTTTGCCTTGCATGATCCCAGATGGAATGAAAATATGCAAGAACTGAAGGAACAGGGGAAAAAGCTTGAAAATTCCACAATGCAAACGGAAATCACTGTCAGTGATCAAGGGAGCTAGTTAATATCTCTGACTAAAACACTTCTATAGATGATTTATGTGCCTGCTGTCTGTGAAGATTACATGCATGCTATCAACTTGGAATTAGAGGAAAATAATGAATCTGAGGAAGAAAAGCAAACTTATCAGATAGATGTGGATATACCAAATCTCACTGATGCTGTAACCTCAAATATTTCCTTAAACAGACTTGAAAGGGGAAAGAAGTGATATATAAAAAACTTTGTAAAGAAAGTCACATCAGTGAAGCACTTACATGTAAAAACAAACATCTGGAAACATAGCAATCATCTCTACAGCAGGAAAATGAACACTTAGAAAAGCAGATTCAAAGGGTTCACCAGAAACTGCAAATCATTCCCAAAATACATCAGTAACACCTCATGCAACTTCACCATGAATCAATCCAGCTGGGGATTTACCACTTGGAAATAGAGAAAATAATTGCCAACATGCATGAAAACATGGCTTTTACACAACAACAGCTTGGCACTTTAAAAAAGATGGCAGAATGCATGGAAAACAAACTGGAGAGCACTGCTACTTACTATGAAATTTGGATTAGTTACTACAGCAGAAAAACTCAAGAACATTGTCAGGTATGGTGTCAGAGAGGACGCTCAATGTGACAATATGTGAAAATGAGCAGAATAGGCAAAAGTTGTCAGAAAGGGTTGGTAAAATCCAGCTTTCCCCAAGTATTCCTTTTTCCCCCACTATTCCACATGCAGCCCAGGGCAGAGGCTGGATAACCTCAGGGCAACCCCTGCATCATCAGGTCTCCAGGAGGGGTGGAGGGGAGAGCAGTGGGGTCTCAGGGATCCAGGGTGATGCTCACATTTGACTCCCCTCTCTGTCAGTTCTGGAACATTCAAAAGTTCAGTAGGTCCTCCAACATATTTTGTTCTTTAAAAGTGATTGGTCTTAACATATTTTTAGTATATATGTTAATTAATGAACTTTTTGAAGTTTTATAGAATTATGTACCCAAGTAAGTTTTCCATAATATAGATAGTTGTAATATTATTCATAGAAACACAGTTTTACATTGTATTGAACCTCATATAATTAGATCATGAGTAGTGCATTTTAAATGAGTAAAATTTTCCACCATTAATTTTTAACAAATTGAAATGTAATATGACTAGAGATAATTGTAAATTGAATTTTGTTTCTCTCTATATAGGGAGTATTTTAAAAATTCTAAAAATAATATTTACACTAATAAATGTGATTTGAAAAATAACAGAGAAAAAAAACACAACAAAACCACACTCTTGGCTATACTTAACATTTTGTTACTGTCACCTTAAATTCAGTAATTCACTTTGGGGAAGTGACTATTTGCAACTGTTTAATTCTTATTCTGTTATTTCTTTTTACTTGTTATATTATTCACAATATTCTTTACAGTTCAAACATTGCTCAGTTTTGTTCTATGAAATAAAATTTTCTTATGTATTCTTAATTTTGTTATCATTTGGAATGAATTTTTAAAATTTTTTCATTTTAATCATTTTTATGTTTTACAATATTCCCTGAAACCTGGATACCCACATTATTGTGAATTAGAAATTAGTTAGAAATCTGGCATTGTTTCATTTTACTAAAAGATTACCCAGCATTCATTTTTACCAATTACTTGAAATGTTTCATTTATCACTTAATCAGTTTTAGTCAGAACAATTTCCAGTGAGTTTGGTAAACAGTCAATGTTTTGCTAAACATTTTACAATTTGTATGGACAGATATCCATTCTATTTATAAATTTTCCTTATTTTTTATATGATTTTTCTCACAGGTAAATCCAATAACAATTACTTTGCTTTTCCCCTGAGCTCCAGACAAACCTATAAATTTTCTATTGGTTTTTAATTGGAAGAACTATGCTCTTTGGTCATATGGAAGAAGTTTCTCAAATTTTATGTAAATATGATCTTTAGGCATCAAGTACTTGTCACCCTCAGGAAGATGAAGGAACACCTAGAGAAAAATTGGAAAGAATGATTTCTTTCAATCAAAGGTGGATTAGTCTCCATGAGAAAAAAAAGCTTAAGAAAGTTGTTCTCATTTTTGTTGAATAAGAGAAGCATAATGATCAAGAATGAAAAAATTTCACATCACAATGGCAAAAATGGACAGAATTAGTGTTTGAAATCCAACTTTTTCTAATTGATCCCATTGTACCTTCTATTCCTCATGCAGCCCAGAGAAGTGGCCCTAGAGTCAGGATGTCCCCAGGAACATCAGGCTACCAGGGAGCAGGAGTGGTAAGCTGTGAGAATGCAGGGATGGAGAGAGTAGGAAAACTTGATTAAGGTTTATAACAGAAAACACTAGAGCCTAACCAGGGCAGGACCCCTGTTGTGTTATACCTCTTTAAAGTAATATGAAACTATTAAAGGCTCATACAGTTGGATCCAAGATGGCAAAGTAGGGAATAGCAGGCTACTCTCCTCCTCCAGAAGCTGAGGGAAAGCAGGCAGGCTTGTGGGGCATAGAAGAAGCCATGGGGCTGCGGGGCACCTGGAGAGGAGTGTCAAGCCAGACACCAGACACCAGGGGACAGGCCAACAGCAGTGCAATCAGGCTGGCATGGGAGTAGCCAGCCAGGCCCTGGGGGAGAGAGGAGCTATAGCCAATCAGAATGGTATATGGGTGCCCACCTGGCTACTTGCAGAGAGGCTTTACGGGTGAATGATCAGTGGGCAGGGAGGCTGATTGTCCTTTCTTTCCTCTTCTCCCCACCCTTCCCCTTCCCTCCCCTCTCTCCTCTCCTCTTCTTTTTTTATCTCTTTCTTCCTTTTCCTCTTTTTCTTTGATTTCTTATTTCTTTTCCTGTTTCTCTTGTCTTCTGTTTATTTTTTATTTTTTCCTTTTCTATATTTTTTTTCTATTTTATTTCTTTTTTCTATCTTTTCTTCTATTTTGATCTTTTATTTCTTTATCTGGTAAATATAGGAAATTCTAAAGATTTAGAATAAGAGGAACCAAATATCAAAGAAGATGCTTAACACAAAGCCAAACAAAAATGAACCCTAAGCAAGAAAGAAAAACTGACCAACAGCATAACACCATCAAGATAAAGAGATGCCTAGACATCAGCAAAATCTATACTAAGATACAAGAAGATATGGCTTAGACAAGTAAACAAACTAGAAGGGAGGAGTGGTCCCAGAAGGTAGAACAACAGCTCTAAACTGGAGTGTGATGGCAGATTCCCTGAGAGGAGGAAGGGTCTGGGAGAGTGGAGAGAGATTTTTTGCAGCGAGTTTAACAAGCTGGGCCCCTCTTGAATATTGGAAGGGACCCCGACTTGGCAGGGAGAGGGGCGGGGGATTGTCTCAGGTTGGTGGTTATGCCCAGCCACATAGGTAAAGAGAGGAATTACATCAGAGAGAAGGCAGAGACAGTTGGTGATCAGCACCACTCCAGCTGACTGCCCAAGGGAAAAGGGACAGATAGATTTTGAAGGGTTAATCAACCCAAAGACCCAGAATAACTCAGTGGGAGAAGTCCTGTCAAACATTTATGAGGTCCCTGGTTCGATTCCTGGCTATTCCTTGAGAAGAGATCCACCAGGTTATCAGGCATCCAGCTGAAACTTTATGACAGGGAACATATAGACATTTTCTTTGTATTAGCTTTGATTGGATCTATTATATTTTTAAAAGTTCATTTTCTTTTATTTCCCTTACTTTACTCACTAAAACCCAGTTCAAAACCTGCAGAGAGCAAGCTTCAGGGGGAGTGATTGAGGAACACCAGCAGCCTGAGAAGATCCTTAGGTGTCTAAGAAAAAAGGCTGTTTTTCCATGTTTATTATTATTTTCTTCTGTCTCCCTTTTTCAAAAATGAGTTGCTGCTGCCTTGCTTCTTCCTTGTTTTGTATCCCCTCCCTTTCTTTCTCGCTTATTTTTGCTTTTTCTTTCTTAATTTCTTTTAGATAATTATCTATTCTACCTACACTATTTCTTTTTACTCCTTCATCTTTATATCTTTTGTTTTCTGTTGCTGTTCTTTCATTCCACCTTTTTAATTTGATCTCCAATTTTTCTTGGAGATCCAATTTTTCAGGTTTCTCCCTCTCTCCCCTTTTCCCCATATACTTTCTCATTTTTACTTTATTCTTTCTTTCTTCTCTGTTTTCTTTTCCCTCTTCTCACCATTCCAGCATTTTAATTCATTCTGTATATTTGTTTCTCTATTCTGATTCTTGTTTCATTGTTTCAATTCCACTTTCCTAATCTTATTCCTCTGTGCTTCTTACTCATGTTAATTATTCAATTTCTTAAGTCTTGTATGTTTTCTCTCCTGCCTTTCACTAATACCATTATTATTATTCTTTTTGTCTCCCTATCTCTTTACTTTTATCTGCTCCTAAATTTTTTCTTTCAAAGGAACATAGGCAGATCTCCCTCACAAAACACTGCTGAGTGGGGGCAACATCCTGCCCAAGTTAGCTGTTTTCAAAACCCACAGAGTAGGGTGCTTCAGGACATCAATCTGGAGGAAGCTGGATGAAGACAGAAATTCCTCAAGGTGTTGGTAACTTGATTCATGGTTACTGTGTTTCCTCTTCCTTGATTTACCTTTTCTGTGTATACCAATTTTGTATCCCAAAGCTTTCTCTTTTCCTTCCCTCATCATTCTATCTTTTGGTTTCTGTTCTTGTTTTTACATTCCACCTCTCTTTGCTTAGTCCCCAATTTTTGCGGTTTTTATTTCTACTTCATCTATCCTGTTTCCTTTCAATTATTAACTTTTTTCTTTTTATCTTTTTTTTCTCTTTCTCTCTTTCCTAATCATACTGGCTTTTTAATTCAGTCTATATATTTTTATCTATTTGGTTTCCCATCTCATTATTGGTATCCCCCTTTCTATTCCTATTATTCCACACTGCTTACATGAGATAAATAATCATTTTCCAAAGTCTTAAATGGTTCCTCTTCTAAAAATTATTATTATTACTACTATTATCCTATTACTTTTCTCCACTTTCACTTTCTCTGGCCATATTTTTTCCTCCAAGGGAACATAGACAACAGCAATGAAATAGAATAAGAACAAAGTGTGAAAGAGGAAACTTAACACACACAATAACAGCAATTAAATAAAACCATAAAGTAAAGAGTGAGGCTAAGCAACTGAATAAACCTATCAAGATAAAAAGATGACCAGAGGGCAACAAAAAATTACAAACCATACTAAGGAAGAGGAATATCTGGTTCAGTCTAATGAACAAATTATAAACCAAGAAGAGATACAGATTAATGAACAATTAATCAAGGCTATCCAAACAAATATCATGGACCAACCGAATGAAGTGAAGGAAGAGATTAAGGGTATTAAGAAGACACTGGGAGAACATACTGAAGAAATTATAAACCTACATAAAAAGATAGCAGATATTATGGTGATGAATGGCACAATTCAAAAAATCAAAAAGACACTTCAAGCACATAAGAGTAGATTTGAACAGGCAGAGGAAATAATTAATGAGGAGGAAGACAGTACATCAGAAATAGCAGAACAGAGAGATAAAAAGATAGAAAAAATCCAACAAGGACTTAGGGATTTGAATGACAACACAAAATGCACAAACATATGCATTATAGGCATTCCAAAGTCACAGGCTATAAGATCAATGTTCAAAAAACATTTGCATTTTTGTACACCATTAATGAGCAATCTGAAGAAGAAATTAAGAAAAAAATACCATTTACAATACAAAACTAAATGAATCAAATACCTAGGGAAAAATTTACTTTAAAATGTAAAAGACATATACAGAAAACTACACAACACTGTTAAGGAAAATTAAAGAAGACTTAAATAAATGGAAGAATATTCTCTGATCATAGAAAGAAAGACTAAACATCCTTAAGATGTCTATCCTACCCAAACTAATCTACATATTTAATGCAATCCCAATAAAAATTCACACAGCATTTTTTAATGAATTGGAAAAATTAACTACAAAGTTTATTTGGAGGGGTAAGAGGCCCCAAATCACCAAAAGCATATCAAAAAAGAAAAATGAAACTGGAGGTATCACATTACCTGACATTAAAGCATACTACAAAGCTACAGTGGTTCAAAACTGCATGGTATTGGCACAAGGATAACCACAGTGACAAATGGAACCAAACTGAGAGTTCTTATATAGATCCTCACATATACAGTCACCTGATATTCAACAAGGCCACCAAGCCCATTCAGCTGGGAGACATTGGCCTCTTCAACAAATGGTGCTTGGAGAACTGGATATCCATATCCAAAAGAATGAGAGAGGAACACCATCTTACACCTTATACAAAAATCAACTCAAGATGGATCAAAGATCTAAATATAAGAGCGAAGACCATAAAGACCTTAGAAGATAATGTAGGGAAGCATGTACAGGACCTTGTAATAGAAAATGGTTTCATGAACTTCACACCCAAAACATGAGCAGTGAAAGAAAAAAATAGATAAATGGAATCTCCTCAAAATTAAAAACTTTTGCACTTCAAAGGATGTTATCAAGAAAGTGAAAAGGTAGCCTACCCAATAGGAGAAAACATGTGGCAAACACATATCTATTAGGAGCCTAATATCCAGAATATATAAATAAATTCTACACCTTGAAAATAAAAAGACAATCAGCCCATTTAAAAAATGGGCAAGTAACTTGAAAAGACACATTTCCAAGAAAGAAATACAAATGGCTAAAAAGCACACGAAAAGATGCTAAACATCACTAGCTGTTAGGGATATGCAAATCAAAACTACAATGAGATACCATCTTGCACCCATTAGAATGGCAGCTATTAAAAAACAGCAGACTATAAGTGTTGGAGAGGATGTGGAGGAATGGGAACCTTCATCCAGTGCTTGTGGGAATATAGAATAGTACAGCCATTGTGGAGGACAGTTTGGCAGTTCCTCCCAAAACTTATTATAAAACTTCCATATGATCCAGCAATTCCACTACTGGGTATATACTCAGAAGAATTGAAAGCAAAGACACGAACAAATATATACATACCAATGTTCATAGCGGCATTATTCACTATTGCCAAAAGTTGGAATCAATCCAGGTGCCCATCTACAGATGAATAGATAAACAAAAGGCGGTGCATGCATAAAATTGAATATTCCTCAGCTGTAAGAAGGAATAAGGTGCTAACACGTGGGATAACATGGATAAATCTTCAGGACTTCATGTTGAGTGAAGCAAGCCAGGCACTGAAGGATGAACAGTACATGACCTTACTGATAAGAATTAAGCAAATTGAACAGACTCAGAGAGCTATTGTCTGGAAGATAGGTTTA
This sequence comes from Cabassous unicinctus, assembly GCA_029593785.1. Lineage (NCBI taxonomy): Eukaryota > Metazoa > Chordata > Mammalia > Cingulata > Chlamyphoridae > Cabassous > Cabassous unicinctus. The sequence continues at coordinate 9,185 of JAQZBX010036489.1, forward strand.
CAAGAAACAGAAAGGGAGAAGAGGGTTTTGAGCCAATGCCCATATGGGCATAATCTATGGTAAAATGAAAGTGTGTAGCTGTGTATTGAAGGGATATGACAGGAGGGTAGTGATATTATTGGGTTGGGAGATGCAGGTTTGACAGGTGGGTAGATTAGGAAGGGTGGGTTGGAAGGTCCAGGGTACTGGGGGGAGGGTTTGAGAGGGACCAGGTAAACATGGGATTGGTGGGTATGTGGTTGAAAGTACAAATTTGGCGATGCTCTTATGGCAATAAGACAAGAAAGGGTTCCTGGTTTAGGGTGTCAGATAGGGGGCATTCAGGACAGAGCACACCTGGAACAGGTTTCTAGGGAGTGTGTGAGAGATCATTCTGTCATAATGTGTTTTATTAGTGAGTAGAGACTCACATAATGAGCGGAATGGAGTTGTACTCCCATGCCTGGGGGGACCGATTTTGTCACAAATAGACAGGCGGGAGTCTCTCAAGACCATGGGTGGTTCCTAATAAGGGAGGACAAACCAGTGTGTTAAGAACTCAGTCTTGTTGCATGTAACTATGAATCTTGTCATCCAAGGAGTGAAGCCAGGGGGTTGACGTGGGCCCTGAGGATAGGGAGAGGGAGGAATAGAATAGATTGAACAGGAGGTAATTAGTGGGCAGTGGAATTGTTCTGCATGATCTTACAATGATGGACACAGGACATGGCAAATACCATCAAAATTTACAAAAGTGTACGGTCTAAAATGTAAACCATAATGTAAACCATTGACCATATTTAGTAGCTATGTTTCTCTATTTGTATGTCAGTTATAACAAAGGAATCATCCACATATAAAAAGGTATTAATATGGGGAGTAGGAAAAGGGGAGGATGTTGGGTATATGAAAGTCTCCTGTATTCTCTGTTTGCCTTTGCTGTGACCTAAAACTTCTTTGAAAACAAAATGAAAAATACTGAGACACTGGGGAATGAGTGGGGGAAGTTTCACGGTATAGACAGGACACCAGATAATGTGGTGATGAAAGGCAAAATGTAAAAAAATTTTTAAATATTTTTCATATTTTTAAATATCCCAAACTTTTAATTTTATTTTATTATTAGTTTTAAAAATTTTTATGTATTTTATTTCTTATATTTAAATTCACCAATACTGTTTCATTTTCCTATTAATTGTATTCGGCTATTGTAATGGCATCATTTTTGAGGAAGCTTTGGATCACAGAAGGGTTACAACTGGGGTGGGGGACGAACATTGGTGTGGGTTGTCAGTGTTGGGGGATGTATTGGAGGAAGTTCACCTGAGCATACATATAAGGTATGTAAAAATCTTCAAATGTTCACTGGACATTGTCACAGTGGGTGGAGACTCACACAGTAACTGAGAGAATACTGAATTCCCATCAAGGAGAGCTCTGCCACATTCTCTAAGGGAGCAGCAACAGTCCCCCAAGTGCAAGGGCAGTGACTGGTAAAGGAGGATGGTCCACTTATGGGACCTAGATATTGATGACTAGGTTTATGAGACTTTGGTCTTGAAATGGAAACTAAGCCTATTGTTATGGGTGGCCTAAGGATTGCCTCCTTGTTGCTCAAGTGTGGCCTCTCTCTAAGCCAAACTCAGCATATGAATGCATTACCTTTCCCCGAGCATGGGACATGACCACTGGGGATGAGCCTCCCTGGCACCAAGGCATTGCTACCTAGTACCAACTAGTAATACAACTGGAAACAAAATTCAAATAAAAGGGGGAAAAGGTAAAGGCAAATGAGTTTATATGACTAAGAGACTTCAAAGTGAGTCGGGAGGTCATCCCCAAGGTATTGCTTAGGCACATCTCAGAAAGATCTCATAGACTTCCAAAGTGTATACTACCACAAATAGTGGGGCTCCTGAGGCCTCTGGAGACACCCAGGTCCTATGGTAAGGACAGATAGCTCCAGAGTTTGGTGCCTTGACAGTGGGCCCTACTTTGGCATTTGTGCTCCTGAGAGTGACAGAGATGGACTCAATTATGTCTTCCCTGCATATGGCCCATCTCTGTCTTCTGTTTGAACCTATAGTTGGTGCTGGAGTTTGTAGGGGTACATCCAGAGAAAAGGTCTTTGGGCTGTTCATGTGCCAGCTGGGCCTGGAACCTTGGGGGAGTTGCATCATCTACTCTACAGCTCATTGGACTCACCCAGGACAACTGGTGGGGAGATGATGATGGACAAAGTGCATCCCAGGGAATAGAGAGTGTCTGCAGCAGCAGGCAGGATAGTCCCATCCAACTTCCCCATGGGATATAAGCCCCCTCTCATATGGAGATGGAGTGGACATCACCATCCCAGACTCCTCAATATTGGGGGAAGAGCTATGGGCTAGAGTGGTCTTACTGGTATTCTACTATAGACATATTGTGATTCTAGCAATGGAAGAAATTACAACACTGAGGTGGAGCCAGTGGCCACTGAAAACTCTCAGGGCAGGGAGAGGGGAAAAACAATTGTAATACGGGGGCTTTTTTGGGACTTGAGAATCTTCCTGGGTAACCTTGCAATGACTTATGGAGGCCATTTCATATCATCACATAACATGCAGAACTGTGTGGGAGAGAGTGTAGATTACAATGTGAACTATGGTCCATGCTTAATGGCAAAGCTCCAAGATGTGTTTATCAATTGCAATGAATGTGCTACACTAATAAGGGATGTTCATGTGGGAGAGTGTGGGAGGTGTGGAGAGTGGGTCATATGGGAATCCCTATATGTTTTGTGTAACATTTATGTAATCTATCTTTTTAAAAGATAAAATAAAATATATGTTAAAAAATAGAAGACAGTAGGTGAACATACAGAAGAAATCTTAAACTTACATTAAAAATTTAACATATATTATGGTAATGAATGAGACAGTGGAAGAAATTTAAAATACTGTAGAATCACCCAACAGCAAATTTGGACAGACAGAGAAATGGATTAACAAAATGGAAGCTAGGACATCTGAAGTCATGCAGATAGTAGAACAAATAGAAAAAAATAGAAAAAAAGTTAGCAGGAACTCAGAAAACTGAAAGAGAACACCAAACAGAACAATAATATATATTACAGGTACCCCAGGGGTAGAAATTAAGGGAAAAGGAAGAAAGGAGGGTTTGAGGAAATAATGGCTGAAAATTTCCCAACTCATATGAGGAACATGGATGTACATGTCTAGGAAGTGCAGCATACTCCAAACAATTAATCCAAGCAAAGCTACTCTGAGATATATATTACTCAGATTGTCAAACACCAAAGATAAAGAGGAAATCCTGAAACTAGGAAAAGAAAAGAGATCTATCACATATAAAAGTAGATTGATAAGATTAAGTGATTTGTTTTCTGAAACCATGGAGGTGAGAAGGCAGTGGTATGACATACTTAAGGTGCTGAAAGAAAGAAAAAAAAGCCAGGTAAGAATTATGCATCCAGCAAAACTGTACTTCAATGAGGGAGAGATGAATAAATTGAGAGAATTTGTCAAAAAGAGCCTTCTGTTCAAGAAATACTAAAGGGAGTTCTAAACATTGAAAAAACAAGACAGGAGAGAGAGGTTTGTAAGAGAGTATAGAAAAGAAGACTTTTAGTAAGAGCAACTAAATGGGTAAAAAGAGAAACAAAAATAAAATATGATACATATAAGCCTAAAGAAAAAATAGCTGAAGTACTGCCTTTATGGTAACAATATTGAATGTTAATGGATTAAACACTCCAATTAAGAGACACAGATTGGCAGAAAATATTAAAAAAAAATATGACCCAAAAATGTTTTGGCAATGGATGGTGTTGACGGCAGCACAACACTATAAAAATAATTAATGCCATTGAATTGTATGCTTACAACTGGTTAAAATGGAAAGTTTCATTATATCCACAATAAAAAATTCATGGGAATAAAAAGACTCATCTATATACTATCTACAAGAGACTCACCTTAGACCGAAAGAAACAAAAAGATTGCAAATGAAACATTGGAAAATGATTTTCCATGCAAATAATAAACAAAAAAGTTGGGGTAGCTATATTAATTAAAAAGAAAGCAGATTTTAAATGCAAAAATGTTGTGAGGGACAAAGAATAATACTATATATTATAAAAGGGAAAATCTACCAAAAGAAGGAATAATCATAAATGTTTATGCACCTAACCAGGGTACCACAAAATACATGAGGCAAACACTGGCAAAACTAAGGGGAGTAATATATGCCTCTACAATCATAGTGGGGACTTCAATACACCACTCTCAGCAATAGACAGAATGTCTTGATGGAGAATCAATAAGGAAACAGATCTTGAATAATATATTAGAGGAATTAGACCTAATGGACATATATAGCACAGTTCACCCCAGAACAGCAGGATACATTCTTCTCAAGAGCTCATACATAGATCATACTCTTGGATAGAAGATCTGTTAGGTCATAGAACAACACTCATGAATTTAGAAAGATTGAAAATATACGAAGCACTATCTCTTAACACAATGGAATAAACATGGAAATCATTAATGGGCAGTGACCTGGAAAATTCACAAATATATGGAAGTTAACTCACTTTTAAACAATCAGTAAGTCAAAAGGAAATTGCAAGAGAAATCAGTAAATAGCTCAAAGTGAAAGAAAATGAGAAAAAAAAAACATATCAAAACTTATATGGGGGAGCCAATGTAGTTCAATGGTTGAAAGCCTGCCTCCCACATACAAAGTCCCAGGTTCAATCCCCTGTATCTCCTACAAATAAAAAATAAATAAAAGATAACCAAAATTTATTAAAAACAAAACACTTTCAGGATGCAGAAAAGGCAGAGCTGAGAGTGAAATTTATAGCCCTAAATGTATACATTAAAAAATAATAAAGAGGTAAATCAAACCTAACTGTACATTTGGAGGAACTAGAAAAATTATAGTGATCTAATCCCAAAGCAAGCAGAAGGAAAGGACAAACAAATAATAGAGCAGATTTAAATGAAATTGAGAATTAAAAAATAGAGAAAATTTATAAAGCCAAAGCTGGTTTTTTGAGAAGAGTAATGAAATTGACAAATGCTTAGCTGCTAACAAAGAAAAAAAGAGAACAGATGCACATAAAATCAAAACTGAGAGAGGAGACATCACCACTGACCCCAGAGAAACAAAGTGTATCATAAGAGGATACTATGAAAAACTGTATGCCAATAAGTTGGACAACTTAGATAAAATATATGAATTTCTAGAAACACATAGACATTGACACAGACAAAATAAGAAATAGAAGACCTCAAAAGACGAATCACAAATAATAGGTAGAATCAGTCATCAAAAACCTTACAACCAAGAAAAGCCCAGGATCTGCTGGCTTCTTGAGTGAATTCTACCAATCATTCCGAAAAGAACTAACATCAATCCTGCTCAGACTCTTCCACAATGTTACCAAACACCAAAAGGAAACATTAAATAACTCATTTTATGGTGCCTATATCACTCTAATACCAAAGCCACATAAAAACGCTCCAAGAAAAGAAAATTAGAAATCAATCTCTCTAATGACCTATGATGCAAAAATCCTTAACAAAATACTTGTAAATCAAATCCAGAAGCACTTCAAATGAGTTATACACCACAATCAAGTGGGTTTTATTCCAGGTATGCAAGGATGGTTCAACATAAAAAATAAATTAATGTAATACACCACATTAAGAGATTAAAGGAGAAAAATTACATGATCACTTCTATCAATGCAGAAAAGGCATTCAAAAAAATTCAGCATCCTTTTTTGATTAAAAAAAAATACTTCAAAACATAGGAATATAAGGAAACTTCCTCAACATGATAGAGGGCATGTGTGAAAAACCCACAACCAAATATCATACTTAATATGAAGTTCTAAATGCTTTCCCTCTAAGATCTGGATCAAGACAAGGATGACTACTATCACCACTGTTATTCAATATTGTGCTAGAAGATCTTGCTAGAGAACTTTGGCAAGAAAAAGAAATAAAATACATCCAAATTGGCAAGGAAGAAGTAAAACATTCACTATTTGCAGAAGACATGACCCTATATATAGAATATCCTGAAAAAACTACAATGCTACTAGAGCTAAAAAAACAGGTTCAGTGAAGTGGCAGAACATAAGATCAACAGGCAAAATCGGTAGTGTCTCTTTCCACTAATAATGAGCAGTTTGAGGAGGAAGTCATGCAAAAAAAAATCCTTTTACAATAGCAACTAAAAGAATAAAATATCTAAGAAAAACTTAACTAAAGATTTAAAGGACTTGTACATAGAAAACTATACAATGTTACTAAAAGAAATCAAAGAAGACCTAAATCAATAGAAGGATAATCCATGTTCATGGATTGGAAAACTAAACATTAGTAAGATGTCAATTCTACCTAAATTGATTTACAGATTCAACACAATTCCAATAAAAATTCCAAAAGCATTTTTTTACAGAAGTGGAAAAGCCAATTACAGATTTATTTGGAAGGGAGAGGGGCTCTGAATAGAAGAAACATCTTGAAAAAGAAAAGCAAAGCTGAAGGACTCACTCTACCTGATTTTAAACATACTATAAAGCTCTAGTGGTCAAAACTGCATGTTATTGGCACAAGGATAGACATATTGACAAATGGAACCATATTGATAGTTCAGAAATAGACCTGCACATCCACGACCAAATGATATTTGAGAGGTCTGCCAAGTCAACACAAATGGAACAGAATAGTCTCTTTAACAAATGGTGCTGGAAGAACTGTATATCCATATTAAAAAAACATGAAAGAGGATCCCTATCTCAAGCCCTATACAAAAATTACCTCAAAATGCATCAAGAACCTAAATATAAGATCTAGGGCAATAAAGCTCCTAGAAGAAAATGCAGGAGCATTATGACCTAGTGATAGGCAATGGTTTTGGGAATATTATGCACAAAGCATAAGCAATGAAAGAAAAAGTAATTAAATGAGACCTCCTCAAAATTAAACACTTTTGTTCTTTAAAGGAGTTTGTCAGGAATGTCAAATGGCATCCTACTCAATGGAGAAAATATTTGGAAACCACATGTCTGATAAGGGTCTAATATCCAGCATATTTAAAGAAATCCTACAACTGAATAATAAAAAGACAAAGAACCAATTTTTAAAATGTGCAAGACACTTGAACAGACACTTCTCTGAAGAGGAATTATGGATGGATAAAATCACCTAAGAAGATGTTCAACATGACTACCTTTCAGGGAAAGGCAAATCAAAAGTACAATGAGGTATCATTTCACACCTACTAAACTGGCTGCTATTAAAAAAAGAGAAGAAAAAAAAAAAAACTACAAGTGCTGAAGAGGATGTGGAGAAATAAGAACACCCATTCACTGCTGATAGGAAAATGCTGCAGAAACTGTGGAGGACGGTTTGGCGGTTCCTAAGGATGCAGTGTATAGAACTGCCTTAATCATCTGGCAGTCCCACTATTAGGAATATACCCAGAAGAATTCATAGCAGGGACATGAACAGATATATGCCCACCAATGTTCATAGTGCCATTATTCTCAATTGCCAAAAAATTTAAGCAATTCCAGTGCCCATCAACAGATGAATGGATAAAAAAATGTGGTATATACATACGATGGAATATTATTCATTTGTAAGAAGGAATGGAGTTTTGGCAAATGCAACAATATGGAAGAATCGTGAACACCTTATATTGAGTGAAATAAGCCAGATACAGAAGGACAAATGTTGCATGATCTCATTGATATGGACTAAGGATAGTGAGCATACCCATTTAGCAGAATCTAGAAGATTAGTTACCAGGAGATAGAAGAGGAGTAGAGATTGGTGAGCTGATATTTAATCTGTGCATAATTTATAATTTGGTTGATTGTAGCAATTTGGAAATGGATGGAGGTGATGGTGGTACAGTGATATGAGTGCAATTAACAGCGCTGAAATGTGAGTGTGAATGTGGTTTAAAGGGGAAGTGTGGGCTGTCCATGAGCCTAGAAGGAAAACTAGAGGATAAAACAGATGACTGTATAACTCAGTGAATTCTGGGTTAGCCAAAGATTGCAGTAGAGAATACAAATATATGAATGTTCTTTCCAGATCTATAACAAAGATATGCCAATAGAATAAGGTGTTGATAGTGGGGTGAAATATGGGGAAAAATGCCCTTAAAACATACTTTCATAGGATATGAATGTGTTTGTGATATCATAGGTATGTTTCTTAATATATAGAGACCCATACACCAGCTAACAAAATATTAAACTTCCATTCTGAGAAACCCTAATACTTTCTAAAGTAAAATGGCAAAAAAAAAAAAAATCTCTGGAATATATAAGCTGTTTCTTAAAAAAAGATAACAGACATATATGCCAAGTCCTTGAACTTAATGTTTGTATGTAGGAACCTTATTCCTGTAAAAATGAAACATAGCCTAATTATAATTAATGCCCAAGAGTTTCCTCCTGAAAACTACCTTGTTACTCAAATGTGGCCTCTCTTTAAGCCAAAATCATCAAAGAAACTGATAACCTTCCCCCTTTCCCTGGATATGAGACATGATTCCTGGTGATGGGCCTCCCTGGCACCAAGGGATTATTACCAAGCACCAACCAGTGATGCATTTGGAAAAAGACCTTGAACAAAAGGAGAAAATATTAAATGCAAAAGAGTTTTTATAGCAAATAAATTTTGAACAATTCCAGTGGTTACGCTTATGCATATCTCAGGCGGATCTCACTAACTGCCACAGAAACAAAGCCTTAAATGGGTGCTCCTGAGGGCTCTAGAGGCACCTGGACACTATAGGCAAAGCACCCAACCCCATGAAATCAGCACCCCATTGGTGGACCTTACTTTGGAATATGATATAACATATTTCCCCAATATAGAATAGTTGTACTCTTTTATAATTCCCCTAATCATGAGTCTTCTACTTCTTTTATAGGAACCTATAATTTTAAATGTACATGTTAGGTTTATTTCTCAGAGACAAATCTTTGGATTGTTCATATGCTTATTGTGCCCTGAATCCCAGCATAGTAGCAGCCAACTCCTGTTCTCCAGTTCTTTGGCTTGTCCTGGGCATCCAAAAAAATGTGATGATCGACAAGCCTCATCCCCCAAAATAAGGAGTATCTACCATTGCACAGAAAATAATTCCTTCCATCTGTCCCATAATATTTAAGTTCCCTCTCAGCCTGAAACAGAGCTGACATCATCCCAAATCCTTCAAGAATGAGGAATGAACAATCATAAGTGGGGTGTATAACCACAGACCAAAGTAGATTTATTGTTATTGTAGCTATTTTGTGTTAATGACAGAACTTGTAACATTGACATAAAGATAGTGGTTGCCAATTCAGAAGGGATGGGGAGAGATGAATGGGTGGAAGGAACACAGAGCATATTTGGGGCAGTGAGATTCTTCTGTATTACTGCAGTGATGGACACATGACATTATGCATTTGTCAAAACCTATGGAACTGTACAGCACAACATGCAAACCACAATATAAATTATAGACTTTGGTTAGAAGCAATGCTTCAATATTGGTTCATGAACTGTAACAAATGTACCACACTAATCTAAAATGTCAATAATAGGTGTAATTATGTGTATGGAGGGTGGTATATGGGAATTCCCTATAATTTCAGTGTAATTTTTATGTAAATGTAAATCTAATGCTTCTCTAAAGATAAAGTTCAATATACTTAGAAAAAGCTCATAGTAGTTACTCTACAACCTCTTTAAGAATTTTCCTCATGTTTGGTATTTAAACATCCAGCTGTGCCTGATATCATTAGTCAAATTTTTCCCCAATAGCATCACAATGTAAGATTTAATGGAGGAGGAAATTATAGAATAAATTTGGGTGGAGAAATTTTTTATAGTTTCTTCATATGCACAAAAACAGCATGCTTATATATTTACCTAACCCATCTATATATTCATTAATGCTTTGTTTGTACATTTAGCACACTTTTATTATTTATGAGGCCAAAATGTTAATATTTATCAAGATGTAATATGTTGGTATATTTTTGTTTCCCATCATCCTATATTTTCTCCTTTTCTACCTTAGATTATGATCCAAGTATGACTGAGAAAAGACTCATAATAAGACAGTGAAAGATTGTTTTTCAGAATATTATTGTCTTTTATTTAGAAAAGGTTAAGCCCTGCAGGAAAGAGTATTTCAAGAGTGAACAAAATATGTTTGAAAGAAGTACTACAAGACAAGTACCTCCTTCCTCCTTATCACTCACACAATTACAAATCCCATGTACATGCCCTCCTGACACAAGGAGAATTGGAAAGGTGATGAGAAAAGTCAGGAGGAGGATGTTTTAGTCTACATAATTAGAGAGGAAGTGGCTGTATAAATGGTAAGGGCCAGTTCTGTTGAAACAATCTAATGCCCCAAATATGGCTGGGAAGCAGCAGCATGCTGTGGACCTAAGGATCCATGCTGGTCTAGACAATGTCTGAGGATAAACAGAGCAGAGCCCTGCTGAGACAAAATAGACCACGCATCCTTGACCCCACCCAGGAAAGACAACTAAAAATACAAGTACCCTCTGGTCTTCTAGTAACTATCCTTCTACAAATACACCCTGGACACTTACCTACACACCCCTCACACACATACACACAAACACAAACACACATCAAAACAAGTTGTGTAGACTGCATGATTCCTCTTTTAGTCTCATCCTCATAGTCACTCTGAGAGTATATTAGAAATTGAGCAGTGGATCCGCAAACCTTTCTCTGTAATTTCAAGTGACACAAATGACACAGTTGTTATTTACAGAAGTCTCGGTGCTGCCCTAAATCTACAGAGATATGTGTTTTCTCTCAGAATTTTTCCTTCTTTGGTCAACCTTTCATTTCTCTGAATTTTCAATGTATTCTTAATAGCTTAGGATAAAAGATTGCCATTATTACCTAGTTGATTATTTTTCATTTTATTTTATTAAGTTTTATATTGTAACAATATACATGAAAGTATAAAACCAAGAATTATAAGGTGACCTTATAAGTCCAAAATGATCTCCCCTGTTAAAGTACCCTAGTATATAGTAAAAATATTTACAGCATCCCCAGCCCCCAGCCCTTCAAACCTTTCAGGGCTAAGAAATTTAAACACAAATGAGATTTTGTTTTATGGGTTTGGATTGCCAAATAATTATCATATTTTATTTTATTTTGCCTTTAAAAATAGAAAAATCTAAATATTTAAAGTTCAACCTTTTATGTACATGTCTTGGAGTTTTGACAAAATGTATACAGTGTGCAGCATCTCTACAAGCAAGGTACAGAAAAGATATTCACTCCAAAAGGTACTTCCATGACTCTTTGAATTCAACCACTTCCCAACACCCTGACCCTGGCAAATGACTCATCTGTTCTATGACCTGATAGAATTGCCAAGGAAATAATGTTGTATAAAAGAAATCAGACAGAGAGTAGTGTTCTTACCCTGGCCTAACACAATTGAGATTAAATTGTCCTTCAGAGCTCTACCAGCATCTCTTCAGCAATATTTTTTATTCCAGAGTCAGATGGTATATCTCAATTTCAAGAAATAAATCTTCTTTTAATTTGGTAATGGGCTTATAAAGCTATCTAAAATACAACTTGATCATTACTCTGTACCTTCCATGATCAAGATCAACACCAATGAGAAAAGAGCCTAGAGAGCAATGAATGTGACACTGTGGGGATGCCATGTTTGTCTTGGTATTGAATCACTAATACTTTCAACAGTATTTTTATTTCACCTGAATCATGAAGAGGGTCTTGGCAGTCAGAACCAATAGAACCAATTGAGCATGAGCAAAGGCCTGGCGCTATGACCACAAATGATATATTTTGAAATCATTCAGCCATACAAGGTGGAGTGTAGGGTGCACAAGCCTAAATCTGCTAATATTTTAAATAAAGGATTAGGTTGCATAATTTACAAGACTCCTCTGTGATTTGGTAACTTGTCCTCTAAATCCAATATTGAAATTGTGTGTCATGCTCAGAACATGTAGTCTGGAACTGACTATTCAATGACTTGAATACAATAGTAGACAGAATATTTAAAATGTGTTTAATGAGTGAACATTTTCCTGACTGTTAGGCACTTTGAGAAATTTGCTCAAATTTGATTTTAAGTGTTTGAAGGAGAAAATGAAACTGAGGAAATTTAACAAATCATTTGATATCCTCCTGCATCAGAAGCCAAGTTTCTCCAATTCACATGCAGCTTGGGCTGCTGAAGTCCTCCTTCTGGGCTTCATTCCTAACTCCCTCCTGAACCTGCTGAACAACTTTGTCCACTCACAACCCTGACCTACAATCACATCAGCACAATTCAAGATTCATTAAATCAAATTTAATTAGTCAAGAAATTTTTGATGGTCAATAATTGTGAGAAGAGTCAGCTACTAGGTACTAAACTCTATCCTTCAAGTTTCTACCTTGTTTGTGCAGCAGCACAGGAAATGTCAGGCAGGCTGGAACCCTGGTCAGGAGAGGCACATGTTGAAATTCGGGGGATGGATGCCAACGGGAGCTTCTTTAAGGCTGTCCTGCTGGATGAAAGTGAGGTTCACTGGAGGTCTGGGCGAAGTTTCACGTCACCTTTGACTGTGAAGAGAAGCTGAGACTCTGAGGAAGGACCTGCCACTCCCCCTTAGTGTAGTAGAAAAGGAGAGAGATGGTTCAGGGACCACAGGGCAGCAGGACTGCAGGGCCACATTATCCCAGCACTGTGAAGTCTCATTCCCATCTGCAACATCTGCAGCTACAGAGAAGCCCAGAGGAACCTGGGTAATGTGGATGGCACTGATGCTGCTGGCCCTGGACTAAGGTTCAAGAGATAGGGGACTGGAGAGTGGGACAGAGGTGCTCTCTGGTGCAGAGGTGGGAAGACCTGAACCTCAGAGAGCATGCTATTGTCCCTGTGCTTCTGCAGGGCCACATCCCATGTTTTCTAGATCTATGGCCAAGGTGCCCTGTAGCTGGTGCTTTTTGGTTTCCCTTTGAATCTGGGGTGTTGCTGTCTTCTCTTCTGATCTAAGTTCCACAATCCTGAGATTAAAATACCTTTAATCTCATGTAAGACATTTCTGCTCCATCTTCCCAGTGACCCTAGATATGAGTAAATTCTAAGGAGGATAATCAGCAATTGACTCTGTTACAGTCCATTTTGCTACTGTCAATGAGAAATCTAATGAGAAGAGGCATCTCAATTTTTAAAATCTAGGTTTAAAAAAAGTTTCATATTCAGTTCATTTTGTAAAAATTTATTCACTAGTTGTTCTTACCTCATACATAAAGGAATATTACATGAAAGGTGCTTTATTTGTAAAGGGATTTATTTGAAAGGTGCTTTGTGGTGGTTTCTAAAAACTAAATTTGTCCTATATATGGGAGGTACAACTGCTTGCAGCTTTCAAGTATTGTGCACTTAAGATTTATTCTTAAAATGTGTTATGACTGAGATCCTTAGCTTTACTGTCTATGCAGGGGTAACTGGAGTCAAAGACTTCTTTAAATTGTAATAGGTACTGAGTAGACTATTACCACAGGTTATAATTATTTCCTTCTAGTATAAAATTGAAATATTAAGTATAAAACTGTGAATGTCCTTTGAACTACTAAATACAAGCATAATAGAAACTTATTAAATGGAAGGTAGAAGCTCTCTTAATGCTCTCATGGGGAAGGTGTAAATCGCCATCACTTGCAAATTAAAAATAAAATTGAAGGGAACTTATTTATCATTCTCAATTTTATTCTAGGCACCATATGGCACTGGAGAAAAATTCTGTTATTTATATTTGAAGGTTTTTTGTTTGTTATCTTTTATCTGTAAAAATCTTTCCTGGCTAGAGGGCTTTTCATAATCCAGTGATGTGCCAGATTTGTCCTGTGGCAGGATTGGGCCAACATCTGTTCAGTAGGAATGCTATTAATTTCTACTCCTAGCAACCTTAATGGATGCTCTTATTAATTGTAGATAACTTATAACCTTTTTAGGGAGGTAATTAATTTGATATTAATAAAATTTTATTTTCTTTCTTTACAGCACTCAGTAGTAAATTTTGTGGACTTATTTTACTCTGAAGTCCTTTTGTTCAACATAAGTGGTAAGAGCTTGCATTCTCATTTTCTTTCTGAGCTGGAAGGGAATGCTTCATATTTTCAACGTTAAATAAGACGTTCATTTAGAAATATGTTAGATATCCTCTATCAGTTTAAAAAGATTCTCTTCCATTACTAGTTTACTAAGATTTATTTTTTAATCATGAAAGGTTGTTGGATTATATTATAAATATTAAAATCATCTTTGCATATATTTACTAAAGTATTGTGTTGTGTGTTTTTTTCATAAGTGTGTACATGTGTGTGTGTCACAGAAAAAGAGAGAGGGAGAGAGAGAGAAAGAGAGAGAAATAAAGAGAATTTGTTTATGTTTCCATATACTTTTGCAGATGTATATCCCATCAGTATATTTTTTTACATATGGTTTCCATATTGCACCATAACCACCACACAAAGATCAAGATTTATGGATAATTTCGTGGCTGATGCTTAGGTCCTGGAAAAAAAATTGTTCTAGTGGATGAAGACATGGGAACTTGTCTTAAACATGAGACTCATCTATGTCTCCCTAGGCTGTCCTTTTAGTTCCATCATCTCCTATCTTTCTAGTGCCCAGGACGTAGGGCTATGTCCTCATGGACATCAGTCTTGGTGGAATGGTTGGGTGGCATCAATATTTTCTTACTACTAACTCTTCTTTATTCCCTCATTTTGTCATTTCTTTTCCTGTTGAATGTGTCTGTGAATTTAATTATTTCTTCTCTTGGTATATCCATCATTTATGTATGTTTGTAATAGGAGTAGGTTCTTCCTTATTTCCTCAGTCAAGCTATAATACCGATATAGATTCTTCAGGTTA
>JAQZBX010036490.1:0-24153 GCA_029593785.1 Cabassous unicinctus
TTAAAAAAAAAAAAAAAAGTATTCAGTCCTTATGTTATTCATCCTTTTAATCCTCATTCATCTGATATGAGCTGCAGGGAGAACCTGCCGTGTAGGAGAGGGAGTGTTTCTCATCCGCCCAGGCTGAATCACGGATGGGAGGAGAGGGGGAGTACATGGAGGCTCTTTCGTGGTTGATGCTGGTCAGAGGTGTTGGGCCCTCTGGGCTTGGTAGATGATTGAGGCTGACCTTCTTCCTTGTGGGGTTCCTCCACTGGCCCCTCTGCTCCTCCCAGGACAAGGATGAAGGACTTGCTTCCTCCAGCTGCCTCTCCCCGCCAGCCTCTGGTTTTCCGGGCATTTACTGCATGCTGACTCTCTCTTTTGGGGTGCCATTACCCATCCTGATAAGGGTAGGAGTCAAAATAGTTCTGGGTTCTGTATTTTAGGCATGATTTTTCTGTAAAGCTGCAACTTCTTCACCAAAAACAGAGACAAACAAACAAACAAACAGTTCTAGGCCAGCTATGCCTTGCATCTACAGAAAAAACTCACATTGCCTTTGCACTGAGACACTCTGGGTGCCCTGGCTGCTTCCCCACCACAGCCCTCCCTTGGATACCACGGGTCATTAGCTTCCTCAGGCACAAGTCAGGCTTCGGGCCCTTGTGACCCCAAAACAAAAATCAACGTCTCCAGCTGGTTTCATTGATGTTCCCTTTCTAGTCTGGGATGAAGAGAGAAATAACCCAAAGTTCTTTTATTTTCTCAAAAGAAAACTGTTTATAAGGCCACTTTCTCCAAAGAAGCACTTTACAAATCTGTCTTCCTCCTTCTTTTTATACCTTCAGTGTGGGTGAAGGACTCAGGAGTCATGGAACTAGTTCTTGTTTGAACGTTCTTCAGTTTGGTGCCTGCTGGCTTTTGCTTCTTAGAGCCTCAGTCAAACCTCCAATTTTACTTCCTGATTCCTAGCTATCGGTACAGCTAGGACAGAGGGTTCCCTTCCTGTGACAGAGATGTGAAATGAGTTAACAAGATGGAATTTTATTTCTCTCTTACTCAAAACTCCAAGCTGGTGTAGCAACTCTGTTCACCGGTGTCATCAGGGTTTTGGGTTTCTTCCTTCTTGTTGGTCTGCTGGGCTGTGGGTGCTTTCATCTGCATGATCCAGGAGGACTTGCCAGTGGGGAGGAGAGGCAGGCCCATCTCCCCTTTTAGCATGAGCCAGAAATTGCCCACATCACTTCTCTTCACATCCCATTGGTCAGAACCTAGTCCACATGGCCACACCTGGCTGCAACGGACACTGGGAAACATGGTCTTTATTCTAAGCAGCCATCGGGGCCAGATAAAATTTCTATTACTATGGGAGAAGGAGAGAATACATATTATGGTTCAATTAGCATCCTCTGCCATCCCATTCAACAAGCATCTATTGTGTATAGTAATTTATTTTGGGGTGTGAACTAAACTTTTACTTTAGAGTATATTTGTACTTTTATACAAATGTTTTCTTAATCTCACTAATACAAATTTTATTTTATTTTAAAGGGAATCCAAGGTCCTATTGGTCCAACTGGTCCTCAGGGGCCCCCAGGACAGGGCTCACCTGGCCCCAAGGTAATTTTCTCAATGAGAGCAGAGTCTGATGTAACTGTTTGCTGGTCAGTGGCCAGTTCGTTTGGAAAACAACACATGAAATAATTTAGAAACCAGAGATCTCTACTTAATGTAAAATGTTATGGATATTCCTAAAAGTTTAGAAAATGGAATATCTATTTTAGGCTTTAAGAAGCTTGACCTCTACAATCCTCTTTCACTATTTTCTTTGTTACCTTCACTTTTGAGTCTATCCTAGCAACTCAAGCAGTAATATCTGTTGATCTATCAGTGTTTACAATGCCTCTCTGGGTTGGTTAATTTTCATTCTCTCCCCCATATTAGATTCAATTACTAAAATTTTTAGTTAAAGAAATGGAGTCAGAAATGACCTAACAAATGAAATTTCTTTATGAAATTGGGAATCAAATCATCTCCTTCAATAGAGCTATGATTTATCCCTTGGAGAGAGGCATGACATTTATTGTTTGGCTAGTTGTCTTTAATGTTGCTCCATGTTAATGGTTAAAATATTTCTTTGGGGCTCCTCACTTTGAGCACACAACTTAGAGCTGCCCATGTGAGAAGCAGCTCAATAGAATATAGGTACTCTTCTTGTGATTTTCGATTTGGGGCTCATAATTGGAAGATCATTTGTGCTCCCTTAATATGTTGTCATTCTTGATCAGCATTCACCATGGCTTCTCATGTCTCCATTTAATTGTTCTGGAATATGAGCAACTGCCTATCTATTTTAGGTGCCCTCTGCAAATGGAGACTCCTTAAAATCAACATTGAGTATGCCATATAGCCTAAATTTTAAGTCAGACCATTCCATATATATTTGTATCTATATACATATTCCAAATTTGGTGAAAATCCATCCACTTACTTTCACCAGTGGTGATTTCAGGCTCATAGAAAAACTAATTATGTGTGTGTGTGTGTGTGTATGAATTAAGCACATGAAACTCAGTTTCTTATCACGTTGTTGATATAAGATGCTTTTATGAAGATCAGAAGCAGGTATATATTATTTTTCTTTTGTTGCCATGTTCAAATAATTTTTCCTTTCTAGGGAGAAATAGGCCATATAGGATCTACAGGCCCTAGAGGACCAGTGGGAATTGGAGTACAAGGTCCAAAGGTAAATTGACTATGCTGCTCAAATGCATTTAGATAATTTACGTAATAGCTTGTAAGTTTAAACTTATATTCAAATGGAATCCTGTCATCTATTATTTCCCCAGAATAGAAAACTTATTCAGAAAAGCATCTAATGCTCAACTAGAACTCATATTGTTTAAGAAGAACCAAAATCTTAATGTTAATGACTCCCATTCATTTGGTAATTTTAAAAAGTCCTCTACTTATTAGATTCAGAACCCCTCGTTTGGCACCCTGTGATTCTGTGTAAACATTAAATACCTGTCCAATTATGAAAAATAAAAGCACCTACCTAGGGAGTAGGTGTAGCTCAGTGGTTGAGCACCTGCTTCCCATGTATGAGGTCCTGGGTTCAATCCCTGGTACTTCCTAAAAACAAACAACAGCAACAAAAAACACCTACCTAGTGTGCCTGGCATATACAGGATTTCAGTAAAGGTTGCTTCCCTTTTGTTTTGTGGCTGGCTCCTTCTCATACATCAGCTCTCAGCTCTAAAGCTACCTCCTCAGAAATTCGTTCCCTAAATCTACAGTATGTCCACCCTGTCCCTCCTCTTATCCAGATATACTTTATATCTCAGCATGCTGTTTCCCTCTGCTTATGCCACTTAACACAATTTGCATGTTTTTAAAATCCTTTTTCATCTTACTATACCCTCTGTAACTACACTGTTCAATATGGTAGCCAATAGCCATGTGGCTATTGAGCACTTGAAATGTGGAGAGTATAAATTCAGTTGTGCATTTTATTTATGTTACATATCTATAAACATATAATTACTTATGACATCCAGACAGGAATAAAAAATGTGTTAATATAATAGTAGCTGCCATTTATTGAGTGGTTTCAATGTACCATGCAGGGTGCTAAGTGTAAGTAAGATAAATATAAATACATGCACACAATAAACACATACATGTATGTGTATGTCAATTTTAGAGAGGCAACACAGAGTAGTGAGGCTCAGCATTTTTATAACCTAAGCTCAAATTCCAGCTGTGCTGCTACCTAGATGTGTAATCTTAAGCTTCTCTCACTTAAAAAAATGAAAAACTTCAAATATACTCACAGACATAAAGAATAATACAAAGAATATCCATGTATTCCACAACCAGCTTTATCAAATATTAACATTTTGCCATATTTGCTCTAGAGATTTTTAAAAAAGAAAAGCATGATGGAGATAGCTGTAGTCCCCTGCCTGCCTCCCCATTCACGCTACCCTCCTTCCCCCCTGCCCCCCAGACATAGTCACTGTCATGAATTTGGTGTTTATCATTACTTCAGAGTTTTTATACTTTTTCCACATGTGATTATATCCATAAACCAGATATTGCTTTTTTGGTGTTTTTTTTTTTTTTTTTTTAACTTTTTACAATTTACCAGTCTGCAAAATATTTTTTATTCTGCCCTATGTTTTATTTGCATTATAATTTGCTACTAATTCATTCATATTAATTGCTCTAAAGTATTCTATTATATAAAAATACCAAATTTTATAGTTATCTGTCTTCCTGTTGATGGACATTTATTGCTTCTCATTTTTCCCTTTTACCGACAATGCTACCATAAACATTTTGTGTGTTTCCTTTTGTATAATTCGGTTTCTCTGACTTATAGAAGATAAATAACTAGAAATAGTATGAGATTATCACAGGGTATGCAAGCTTTCAATTTTGATATTGCCAAATTCCTCTCCAAAATGTTTTGCCAGTTTTCTCTCCTGCCAGCAATACGTGGTAATGTTCCATTTTTACATCCTTGCCAGTGTGAGGTGTGTGGAAACATATCTCATTGTTTTAATTTTTATTTGTCATAACTAGTGAGCTTGAACAGTTTTTTAGCTTTTCTCTTTTGTAAATTGCTGCAGACATTCATTTTCTTTTTAGGGCAGGTTGTCCCTTTATTATTAACTAATAGAAGTTTGTTATATATTTATATATTAATCCTTTGTTATATGGGTTGCAAATGTATTCTCCCAGATGGTGGCTTGTCTTTTTCTTTTTACTTAATGTATCTTTTGCTGTAAAGAAGTTTTAATTTTGATGTATTCTATTTCTTTATCATTTGTGCTTTTTGAATATTGCTTAAGAAAAATTTCTTGACCACAAACTCATAAAGATATTCTTCAGTATTTTCTTTTGAAATTTTTAGCATTTTGCTTTTCTTATTTAGGTTTTTAATCCACTTGGAATTAATTTTTGTGTATGAGGCAATGTAGGGATTGTTTTAGTTTGCTAAGTTGCTCAAAGCAGATACCATGAAATGGGTTGGCTTTTTTTTGTATTTTAATTTTTAAATTTTCTTTTTAAAGAAGCTTTACATTACATAAATATTATGAACAAAATATAGGGGATTTCCATATGCCCCATCCTACACTTTCCTACATTAACATCCTTCATTAGTGTGGTACATTTGTTACAAGTGATGAACACATATTGAAACATTGCTACAAACTGTGGACTATAGTTTACATTATAGTTTACACTCTACCCGAACAGTTTTGTAAGTTATGACAAGATATATAATGGCTTGTATCCATCATTGCAATGTCATGCAGAACAATTCCAATGTCCTGAAAATGCCCCCATATTACACCTATTCTTCCCTCTCCCTCCCCTCAGAACCTCTGGTGGCCACTGCCTTTATATCAATGATAAAAGTTCTTCCATTGCTGGAATACTAATGAGTCTACTTTAGTCCATTTTGTTCATTCCCCAGTCTTGAGGATTTTGGGATGGTGATGCCCACTCTGTATCTAATTGAGAGGTTCTATGGGGCAAATGAATGGAACTATCTTCCTTGCAGTTGCAGACACCCTCTTTTCCTTGGGATGGGCATTGTCCATCTTCATATCCTTGTTAGTTGTCCTGGGTGAGTCCAATGAACTGGAGAGTAGGTGTTGCAATTCTGCTGAGATTCAGGGCTCAACCAGCATATGTACAGACTGAAGAATATATGTCTCTGGGACATATATTTAACAAGTATAATGCTAATTATAGGTTCAAATAAAAGGGGATAAGACTGGGAAAAGATCCCCAAAAAGACCTTGACCAAAAGGGGGAAATATTAAATACAAATGAGTTTTTATGGCTAAAAGATTTCAAAGTGAGTCGGGAGGTCATTCCAGAGGTTATGCTTATGCATATCTCAGCAGGATCTCATTGACTGCCTCAGTAAACAGTACTTCAAAACAGCCTGTCTTCTGAGGGCTCTAGAGACATCCAGACACTATAAGCAAGGCAGATAACCTCTGGAGTTTGGCACCCTGTCAGTAGGCCTTACTCTGGAATTTATGCTCCGCAGTGTAACATAACAGAGTTAGGCTCATTTATAGTTTCCCTACACATGGGTTGGCTTTTAACAATGGGAATTTCTTAGCTTACAAAGTTACAGTTTTGAGGCTGAGAAAAGTGTCCAAATCAAGGCATTATCAGGTGACGCTTTCTCCCTGAAAACAAGCTTCTGGCCATGTGGGATTCCTCTGTCACATGGCAAGGCACATGGTGGCGCCAGCCGATCTCTCCCTTCTCTTCTGGGTTTCATGGCTTTCAGCTTGTGGCTACCATGGCGCGCGCTCTCTCTCTCTCTCTCTCTCTCTCTCTCTCTCTCTCTTTCTCCATGTTCATTTATAAAGGACTCCAGTAAGAGGATTAAGACCCACCCTGGGCCACCCCTTAACTGAAGTAACCTAATCAAAAGGTCCTACTAAAAATAGATTTACACCCACAGGAAAGAATTAGCCATTTTTCTGGGGTCCATATAGCTTCAAACCATCATAGTCATATATCAGGTTTCTATACTAGTGAGGATCACTCTTGAGCTCTCTGTTCTGCTCCATTTGCCTACTTATCCCTCTCAGTTCTATTCACTCCCTGCCTTGATTATATTTTTAATACGTTTTTACATCCAGTAGCGAAAATGCTCTCATCTTATTCTTCTTCATTCTTAGTTATTTCTTGAATCTAACATATAAATTTTAGGATTGTCTTGTCAAATTTAACAAAAATTCCCTTGGTATTGTGCAGGATATTGCATTGAATCTACAGATTAAATATTGTCTTTCAAACCACACACATAATAAAATTCTCCAATTTTTCAGGAAAATGTCATTTTCTTCATCAAGGTCTTGTACTTCTTCCATTAAATTTATTGCCAGTCACTGTAGATATTTTTTTGCAATCGTGAATTTTCACTTTTTCTACATTTCCTAGTTAGCTATTACATGTTTGTTGGAAAAATATTGTGTTTTTTGTATGTTGATTTTTTTAATCTAGCAAACTTGATGAAATCTCTCATTATTTCAAATTGTTTTAGTCTCTTGATATTTTGCTGCCATGAGTATAATCATATTGTCTGAAAATATAAAGTTTTGCCTCTTCTTTTTTTTTTTAGCTCTTGTTTCTTTTTGTCATTGTGCACTATGATCCCCAGCACAAATGATCAAAAAATATGACTTCAAAGGCAGTGCTTCTAAAATTTCACTTTTGAGTGACATTTGCTATAGATTTTTGATAAATACCCTCTACTAGTTTAAGGAACTAATTCTCTTCTATTTTGATTGTATCAAAAGTTGTTAATTAAGCATAATTGAATGTTAAATTTTATAAAATTCTGCATTGTTGAGATAATTATATATTTTTCCCCCTTTAGCCTGTTAATATGGTCTGTTACATTTATAGTTTTTAGATGTTGAATCATCCTTGCATTCCTGAGATAAACACAACTGATAATGATGTATACTTTATTTTGCAATAATTCAATTAACTACTTTTTATTCAATTTTAACATCTATTTTTAATAGCTCTAATGAGGTATGATTGATCTACAATAAATGCATGTTCAAAGTATATAATTTGATAAGTTTTGACATATATTTATACTCTTGAAAACATCACCACAACCAAGATAATGACGATATCATCACCTCTAAAGTTTCCTAGTGCCCTTTGTAATACCATCCTTCCATCCGTCATTAGCCCCTCCTATTTCCATTAATCTGCAAACCACTAATCTAGTTTCTGCTATTATGTATTAGTTTGCATTTCCTAGAAGTTTATATAAATGGAATCATACAATGTCTCATTTTTTTCTGTGTTCTTTAACAAAGCAATGGGAATTTATTATTATTTTATTTTTATAATAAAATAAATATTAAATTTATTATTAATTTATTATTATTTTTGAGATCCATGTTGTAGTGTCCATGAATATGTTTTTCCTTTTTCATGGTGAATAGTTTTCTATTCACTTGTTGGTGGACATTTCAGTTGTTTCCAATTTTTGAATGTTACAAATAAAGCCTCTATGAACATTCATGCACAAGTGTTTGTACGAACATATGTTTTCATTTCTCTTGTGTAAATACCTAGTAGTGGAATGGCTAGGTCATGGTATGTGTACATTTAACTTTTCAAGAAATTGCTAAATTCTTTTCCAATAATAAGCCTTTATTTTGCTTTCATATTCATCGGGTATAGAATTCTAGGTTGAAAGGGTTTTTTTCCCCTTTCAGTAATTTAAAGATATTGCTTTACTATCTTCTCACCTGCATTGGCTCTGATGAAAAATCTGTGTCTTAGTCCTTTTGTATATAGCATGTCTTTTTTTCTCTGGCTGCTTTTGAAATTTTTTCTCTATCACTGGTTTTAAACCACTTGACTATAAATGTGCCTTGGTTTAGTTTTCTTCATATTTCTTGTGCTTGGAGTTCATTTCTCTTCTTGGACCTGTGGGGGATCAGGAAGTACCGGGGATTGAACGCGGGACCTTGTACATGGGAAGCAGGTACCCAACCACCTGCGCTACATCTACTCCCCAATTTGTAATCTTTTGAGACTGACTTTCTTCAATAAGCATAATGAATTGAGGTTCATCCTCAGTGTTGTGTGTGTCAATAGTTCATTCCTTTTTATTGCTGAGTAGTAGTCCATTGTATGGATGTATTAGTCATTTATTTTTAAATGTGCTGTCTTATTTTTGTGTAGTCTTCTCTTCCACACAGGATATAGTTGGATTTTTAAAATCCAGCTTTAAAGTGTCTGCATTTTAATAGTCAATTTTGTGTCATCTGTTTTTCATGATTTTCCTTAGCTTATTTTTCTTTCTTTCCTTCTGTTGGATTGATAAAGTTTTCTAGATTCTCTTTCTTCCTCCGCTATTTATGGAGACTGTATTTTAAAAAATATGTACATAATTATGTATTTTTCTAACAATGTCTAAAATTAATCAGTATTTCTCTCACACACATAGTTCTTATATAAGCTAAAGTCTAAAAGCTGGCAAGCTTGAATTTATCATACTGACTGGTACTTGGAGTCTACTTTGGATCTGAGGAGTCATGACTTTCAATTCTGAAAAATTCTCTGCCATTATCTCTTCAAATTTCTTCCATTATATTCTTTTATAACACCTAATATATGATTTTTTTAGCCTTTTTTGTCTTTTTTATTTTTTATTTTATTTTTAAAGAAACTTTAAATTACATGAATGTTACTTCAAAAATAAAGGGAATTTCCATATACCTCACCCTCTCACCCTCCCACACATTTCCCCATTAACAACATCTTTCATTAGTGTGGTACTTTTGTTACAATTGATGAACACATATTATAGTATTGCTACTAACCATGGACTATAGTTTACATTATGGTTTACCCTTTGCCCCCTACAATTTTATAGATTTTGATAAAATGCATAATGGCCTTTATCCATCATTGCAATGTCATGCAGAACAATTAAATCAATGTTACAAGTTCTTCCATTACTAGAATAATAATAAGTCTACTTTAGTCCATAGTTGCATTCCCCCCTTATGTCTGTTTATTCCTCAATCTTGAGGATTTTGGGATAGTGATGCCCACTCTGCTTCTGACTGAAAGGGGGATTAGATCATGGGGCAGATGGGTGGATCTGTCTTGCTTGCAGTTGTAGATACTTTATGTTTTCTTGGGTGGGCGTTGTCCATCATCATCCTTTTGTTAGTTGTCCTGGGCAAGTCTGATGAACTGGAGAGTAGGTGTTGGCTGCAATTCTGCTGATATTCAGGGCTCAACCAGCATATGAACAACCGGGAGATTTAAGACTTTGGGACACATGTTTAACAGGGATGGTACTAATTATAGGTTCAAATAAAAGGGGCATAAGAACCATGTGTAGGAAAATTATAAATGAGTCCAACTCTGATACATTGAGGGGATAGGTTATCATATATTCCAAGGTAAGGCCCACTTTTTTGTCTTTTAAATACTCTTTAATATATTTTTAAATTTGTTTGTATTCTGGGCTAATTCATCAGTACTTTCTCCCAATTCATTAATTTGCTTCTCTATTATGTGGAGTCTAGATTTTATCCTGTTTGTTAAATATTTTATTTCATTTTATTTCCATGATTCTTTTCTCACTTCTATGATTTCAAATTAGTAATTTTTCATATTTGCCTGTTTTTGTTTCATTTCTGTTTTTGTTTCATAATTTTGTTCAATGAAAATTATGCTTTTTCTTATGTTTTTTTTAATAGTCCCTGTCATGCTTTAATAAAACTGATTTCATGTGAAATAAATTTCTTTTCTAAGTTAAAAAAAGCTTTGTTGGTTCTCCTTCTTAGTATTATAGATTTTTTAATCTATGGTTAAATTTCTCATTAAGGAAAAAGACAATTCTCTGGCCTCCAAATCAGAATCAGCCAGCAGAGGACTCAACTCACTTTCCAGGGAAGAGATGTCTGTATCTGGGGCTTTTTACCTTCTACTATGAAACTTAAAGTGATAGCTCAAGTTGAGGGTCACAGAAATGTTTCTCAGCCTCGTTTCACAAGCCTGGCTGAGCATCTTTCCAGGGTGCACTGTTCCTCTCTGCTATGCCACTCTCCCACTCCCAACCATGGCTTATTCCAGACCTACAGCACAGCAAGTCTGGAGCTTCAGTCAACCTTGTGCTTCTCTTCCATTTCTGCTCCACTGAGATATTTATCTAATATTTGTGTCCCATTCTCACTTCTTTCGTAGAGAATATATTATCTTTATATTTGTTACTCAAAACTCATTGGTATGAGTTGAAAATAGAGATGGTGAGTCAAAGCATAAATGCACTGTGTCGTGTTGTCTGGAATCTCCCTCCCCTCATTTAACCTCATCAAGCCTCAGTATCTTAAGCTGTAAAGGAGAGATAATAATACCTGCTTCACAGAGACTTTAAGTAGATTAAAAGAGCTAATATATTTATGATTAACATAATGCCTGGCAATAAAAAATGATAGTGGCTATTATTAATAAAAATATTATTGCCAAAAAAGGAAGATGAAGTTAAATATTTTGTCTAAGATAATAAAGCTAGGAAGTGTCTTAAATGGGATTTGAACTGTTTGTTTGTCTCTAGGGTCCATGTTGTTATTTTACATACTATTCTATAAAGCAGATAATAAAAGGAAACTAATTAAAAGAAGCTGATTTTTCATATGTTAAAAAATATGTGTATTGGGGGACGGATGTGGCTCAAATGGTTGGGCATCCATCTCCCATATGGAGGGACCTGGGTTTGATCCCTGGACCTCCCGGTAGAAAAAAGAAAAAAAAAAAAGTGTATTAACCGAGTTAAAGAAAAATGCTAACTAGCTATCATTAGGACATGTATGAATAGGAATTTATGGCTAAAAATAGATAATAAATTTAAAAAATATAAATAAGTTAGGAATTTTTCATTTTATGAAAGATATTTAACTAAAAGACTATCTTTAAATATATAGTGTCCCTAGTGAATATAATATGATTCTATTTACCAAATTTAATAATGTAAGTATGTCTTTTAAATGCAGTAAGGAAAATTTTATACTGTTTGAAAATGGCATGAATTTTCTCTTAACAATTTAAATGAATTATTATGCTAAATTATAAATTAACTTGAAAGCAAATAGAGTTACTGCATATTAGAGCTGAAAGTAATGTTAGGGCCCCAATTTTTCATTTCACCTATAATTCAAAACTGAGATTCAGTGCTGGTAGGTAACTTGCTCCAGTTCAAATGATTTAATTACTATTAATTAATAATCAGATTTCTCAGCTCAAGAGGCTTTTCTAAAACAGCACAAGATACATCCAATTACAAGTATCTCAAAATGGGGATGCGTGATAAATATGAAATAAAATCTATCTTTATCCACCAGGGAGAGCCAGGCTCAGTAGGGCTACCAGGACCTCCAGGAGCACCGGGAGAAGATGGAGCTGCTGGGAAGAAGGTAACACTAAGTTTTTCATATTACTGGATTGAAAACTGTTGAATCAAACTGATATTGAATCAAACTGATATCTTAATTCTGCAGGAGCTCAGATTAAATCATCCATGCCAAACATAGTCTCATTACGGGAAAAGACAATCCTACAATACTAAATTTCTCCTTTAACTTACTTCAGATAGAACACCAATTCAAAGGCTGAAGTAGTGTCTCTTGCTCTTTGTCTTCTCTCTGGGGTTTTGGACAAAATGTTCTCCAGTGACCTGGTTCCTTCCGGATTTCTAGAAAGCATTTTAATTTAAACTTGGAGAAAAACACTTTTTTTCCTCCCCAAAGGAAAGCCTATAAATGGATTCAGGAAGTAAGGCCATTATAATGATTTCCTGAGGTATTTTGAGTTATTTGAAATACTCATTTTTCAATATAAGTAGTGAAAAATAGCACATGGAAAGGCTGAAGGGCTTGTTAAAAAAAGAAATCCGTGAAATGTAAATGAAGAGCCAAAGGCAAGTGTGCTTATTGCTTTTGGAAATTGGCCAAGAAATTGGACAAGCTCATGCTTTTTCCTGATATTTCAGCTGCTCTGAGTGAAACTGGAGTTGATGCTAATTAATTCACATTGGTAAACTTCCAAATTAATTTTAAGACTAGAGTGAAGGTCTGATCTGGTTTGAAGAGTCTCAGCCCAATCCACTGGCAAGAAGAGAGGGACAATGTGGATTTTTACTACTTTCTAAGGAGGGTCAGATAAGCCATCACTTTTATTTCCTTTAGGGAGAAGCAGGGCTTCCTGGAGCTAGAGGCATAGAAGGACCACCTGGAAGAGGACAACCTGGCCCCAAGGTATGGCTTTGACAGAGTATGGGAAAAGCGGCCTGCCTTTGTTCTGGCCTTGATACTAAAGAGCCAACTTTGAAGAAATTTGTTATTCTTCTGTCAAATGTGTTTATATCTGGCTTAAAATTCTGGATACTAGCTTGTGAGCTTTTGGAAGACAGCAAGAATGTATTATTTATTTTTATTTTTCTAACATCTATCATAATACTTGGCATATAGGAAGAGCTCAACACATATTTTTTCAATAGTCAGGCTAACATTTAAAAGACACATAGGAAGGAAAAAGAAGCCTTGAGATACATTATTGAGATTTGAAAGTCCATAAATTTGTTCTAATTTATAGAATCTCACACAATAATAAGAAATAGTCCCCTTTTAAATGGCAATTTCTCTTTCACAATGTGGCATAAAGTTATTTTACACAGTGTATAAATGGTAGTTGAAAAACATCTTTGTATGTCAAGATGAGAAAATCCAAATTCATCAATAAGACAGTGACATAACCCACAACCTACAGCCTCTAAGGTGACAAATACCTGTTGTTGTTACTAATCAATGACCATATAAAGATTCTGGTGTATTATATGAGTAAAGTAAA
Source organism: Cabassous unicinctus (assembly GCA_029593785.1). Lineage (NCBI taxonomy): Eukaryota > Metazoa > Chordata > Mammalia > Cingulata > Chlamyphoridae > Cabassous > Cabassous unicinctus. The sequence goes on from JAQZBX010036490.1 coordinate 13,414, forward strand.
AATAAAATCTGTATACTCATTCATATTCAATATATAATTCTATTAAAATAATAATTAATAGCTTAAGGAGTCCATATCTTGTGAAAATATTGGCTAAAATCGAGTCCTTATCTTAAGTATGAGACTATGACATTTAAATATATTTATAGAATTTTAAACATTTTTATTTATTGACTTACCATATCATGGGGTTCTTTTTTGAGGGGGTGGAGGGCAGAGAACACCTTGCTAACATCATGTGAAATATACTTTTAGAGGGAAGCGGCTGTGGCTCAAGCAATTGAGCTCCCGTTTACCATATGGAGGACCCAGGTTGGATCCCGGGGTCCTCCTGGTAAAAAAGAAAAAAGGCGTCCCAGACCTGTGCGAGTGCAGAGGTGCAGGCCCCTGCGCAGTGCAGTAATGCACCAAAAAGATGATGACACACCAGATAGAAGGAAAAAAAAATGCTGGTCTATTAACACTCAGGAGAACTAGTGTTTTCTAGAATAATACTTTGAGAAAATTAGAAACTTGGCATTAATAATTGAAGCAGTGAAAATGAATATCTCCGATAGAGAACTGAGGTCCAAGTTCAAGTTGTGAGGCAGCCAGAGAAAGAGCATTCAGAAGAGCATGAAGATAAACAGAATAGTACCTTATCAGGGAAACCAAGGAGAAAGGGGTTCAAGATGAAGGCAGTGGATGGTGTCATATGGTACCTATAGAGTGAGGAGAAGGTGCATTAGCAAGTAAGGCCACTGGATTTTTGGGTTTCAGGTAATTTGTGGCTTATGGAAGGCTATTGGAGAAGAGTGGCAGGTATATGCCACATGGCCCAGATAAGCCACAGTTCAGTGTTGGCACTTTATTATATCTATTTGAGTTCCTGTTTTTGTGTTCTGGGGTGTCTTACGTCAATACGTTAAATTTGGTAGTGAATGGAAGAAAATAAATAGTTGTGATTAGGTTCTTTCTATATTGGTAAATGATGATCTATTAAGTGGTATTTGGACATTCAACTGTTTGCTGTTTTTTTTTTAAAAAATAATCTATGTTGCTACTCTCCATTAGCATGGGCCATGAGAAGTCAATTACATTTCTGTACAGATGGCAACTCTGTAGCTGGCAGCCCTAAGTAATTACTTCTTTGTTGAGCTGGGCACATACCTGGATACGGTCACTTGCAGTTGAGCCCTAGTTAAGGATAGTTTTGTGATGCTGTGAGGCTTTTGTTTGAAGGTGACAAGATTAATTCTTTTTTTGGGAGAGTATTGCTATACACAGCCATGCTGGAGAATAGCCTGTAGGCAGTTTCTAGCTCTGCCCCAAGTTAATGCTCAAGCTTTCTACCCATAGGATTTTATTGGCCCCCTTTGGGGGAGAGAACTAGCCTCCCCACAGAGGAAGAAATGAGGCTGGATTTGGAAAATGTCTTATTTATGCTTTAAAACCGAAATAGCACGAAAGCTGAAAAACAGCATGAAAAAGTGTAAGATAGCTCTCTTTTCTGAAATTGTGAATTTCTCAGAACCATCTGTTAGTAGATCCAGGCTGAAGAAAAAAAATAAGTTTCCCAAAAGAAAGATATTGAATTTAGATTAAAAAAAAAAAAGTGAGATCACATTTAATAAATGGGGAAGCCAGAGACATGAGCCTGAGCAATTCTGAAGTCACCCAGCCTCCTCAAGAACACTGACAAACACTGTGCCATTGAGATGTGCTTGGGGCCCTTCACTTAACAATTGGCATTAGCTGAGAATCTGGCTCTGATATTGCTTGTTATTAGGTTGGGGAGGGTCAGTTAATACAACTTCTATATTTTTATAATCATTTTGTCAGGGTGATGAAGGACAAAAAGGAAGCAAAGGAAATCAAGGACAGGGGGGATTTCCAGGGCCTGAAGGGCCAAAGGTATGTTTCTTATATTCTCATTTATGATTTGGAGATATTGTAATTGTGTCTGGTTTTAATAGAATATCAGATTTCCACTGAAAATCTGATTCTCTCTTTCTTTCCCAACAAATATAAAACACAAGAACCTGAAATTAAAAAAAAAACTTTAGAAAACTTACTATCCCCAGACAGTAATAGAATGAAATCAAGAGATTGCATAAACTGTAACTTTCATAGGAATATTTATGCATATAAGAGAGAATCTGCATGTCAATCTTCTCTATTAACAATTAACTATTCAGAAGTTGTTCTGCTCTACCCTGAACCTCTTGGAGCCTGTCACTTCAATTATAAAAAGAAGGTAATGCTGTTACCTAATTCAAATGCTTGTTGTGAAGACTAAAAGAGTTAATATAGCACTAAACACAGTTTCTGGCACATAGTAAGTGTTCAATACATGGGCGTGTTCAGAAAGAAAAAATCAGTACTGTGAAATGGAAAGTAGGGGTTATATGTCCTGATAAACTGTTAAGAACTTAATTAATGGCATGTAATTAAGTATTGTCCCGATTTAGCAGGCGAGAATATTGAAGTCATTTGGATATGTCAGGAAACAGAAACTACAAACCTAAGAGGCTTCATGCCTCTAGGAAGATGCTGTGAAGAAAAAGACAAGGTATATGTTTAAGGTCCAGAATATTAAAGAACATATTTTAAAAATGGTACATGAAAGATAAGAGCAGTTTCAAAACAAAGCATCACCTGTGGTCAAGTAACTCTTAAACTTCAGTCTATTAGTATCACCTGGGGAGATTGTTAAAAATCCAGATTTCCTGGCCCCATCTCCAAAGAGCTTTATTCAATAGGGGTCTGGGGTGGGGGATGTCCCAGGAATCTGCATTTTAAAATAAGTGTCTTCTGATGCAGGTAGTGCAAAGAGCACATTATGAGAAATATTGCTACACAAGAAATTTATTGTATTAGTTCTAATTCAGTGATTATTATTTATATCTTTGTTATTCAAAATGAATATTTTTTCTGTATTTTAAAATAAAGCTGTTTGGATAGATGAAGAATTGCCATATTTTAAAGCACATCACACCTCAATATAGGGTCTATAAGAAAATTGCATACCTTTTTATAATACTTTTTATATTTTAAAAGCAAATTTTTTTTAAAAAAGCAACTGGCTTCTTTTTAAAAATAAAAGTAGGATAGATTAAATCTCAAACCATAATTTCGCTTAATCCCTGGTTTTCATGAAGAATTTTCACAGGTTAGTGTTTTGTTCCTTTGCCATAAGATGTACTAGGACGGTTAATTCTGTTGCCAGGATCCTGGCCGTGTCATGTGCCATTACCTTACAGGTTTGGATGTAAGGACTGGCATATGCATGCGTTGGCATGAATGGGTTCCAGTAGGCTGGGTGGGCAGCCTGTGGGCCATATTGGGTAATCAGCATGGTGGGGGCCATGGCTATGGAGATGGACATGGCTCCAGCAATACTCATGGGTCATTACCGGTTATTAGGGGTGAATCTCGTTGAAGGAGCCCCTCCCAGAGGACGCAGGCAGACCCATGAGATGGCGGGTCATGCTATCGAGTTTTCAGAGGTCCTGTGTCAGGCAGAGGCAGAATTAGTCAGCCATCTGAGATCCTAGAGGGTCAGGTTGAAACATTGCTTAGAAATAATTCATTTTCTAAAGCAGGGGCTGACTAATTTTTTTTGGTAAAGGGCCAGATGGTCAATATTTTAGGCTTTAAGGTATTGTTTGGGGGCCAAGAGACAAAACAGAGGATATTTAACTATTTAAAAATATAAAAACCATTCTTAGCCCAGTGTGCAAAACCAGGTGGCAGGCCAAATTTGGCCTGCAGATGGTAGTTTGCTGACCCCAACTCTTGAGCAATAATTTCCAAACTGTTTTGACTGCAAACCCCTATCCGTAAAAAAATATACATGGTCTGTTTCTTTATTTCTTACTGTAGTTTTCTTGTATATACTCTTACACAAATATGTATGTTATAGAATTTACATAATTGAAAGTTTAAAGGATGTGATAAAATATATAGAGAATTCCTAAGATTTTCTTCTAATAACTAATGGGCTTACTTTGAGCACCTCATGGGCTGTGTGTATCCCGTTTGATGACAATTGCCTTGGAATAGTGCTTTTCAAAGTTTGGTCCTTGTGCCTACATAAGAATCGCCAGGGGAGCTTCATAAAAGTCCATATTCCTTGGCCAGCCCCTAGAGGTACTGAATCAAAATATCTGGAGCTAAAACCCAGGACTCTGCATTATACCAAACTCCTGTAATGATTCTCCTACTCCCTAAAATGTGAGAATTACTGGTCTAGATCCAGGTAGAACAGGGGAATTGCCATGCTGCTCCAGATTGATTTTCTTGAGACTCAATCAATATTGTTTCCTAAAGTTTCTGTAACAAAGTACCACAAACAGTGTGGCTTAAAACAACAGAAATGTATTCCCTCACAGGTCTGGAGGGCAGATGTCAACCTCAGTGTGTCGAGAGGGCCATGCTTTCTCTGAAGGCTCTAGGCAACAATCCTTCCTTGCCTGTCCAGCCTCTGGTGGCCCCAGCTGTACCTTGGCTTGGGGCAGCATCACTTTAATCTCCGCCTCCATCTTCACATGGCCTTCTCTCCCATGTCTCCCTCATGCCTCTCCACCTCTACACCTCCCTCTCCTTATGAGGACACCAGTCATTGGATTTAAGGCCTGCCTAATCCAACATGACCTCATCTAAACTTGGTTACATTTCCAAATAATGTGTTTATAGGTACCAGAGGTTAGAATTTCAACATAAGTTTTTTGGGGTACAGACCTACAACAGATTTTTTACAATGAGAAATGTTTTAATTTTTCTCTTCAAAATTTCATTTTTACCATAAACTCTCTATTTCTAAAAAAATTTAAGGTTGTCAGAATATAATGGGAGACTGATATAACATGAGCCATTAAGATAAAACAATAAAGGAAAGAGTTATGAACTGCAAGGTAGAAGTTGAACATTGCTGCCTATCGTTATCCAAAAACTTATGTTGAAGATAATTGTTATAATTAAACAAAAATTTTCTTTCTGAGCCTCCTGGCAGACAACACAAAAGGGAAGCACCATGAATTGCATAATTTTTATTAGCTAGTAAAAGTGCACAAGAGATAAAAATTTCCTAACACTCAGGAATTAATTGAATGCATTTATTTAAAATCTTAATAGTCAATAACATTAGTGGTGGTTTAACAAAGGTACTCAAATATTTTCTCATTGGTCTTTGAAACAGATAAAGGTCGTGAAATCAATTTAAAATGCTGCAAGGACATTTCTATGGCTTTCCTAATATAGCCCCCCATATATGATTTTTCTACTTGAAATGTATGAGTATTTTGCTCTTTTTGTAGGGTGAGCAGGGTATTATCGGACCTATTGGAGTGCCTGGAGCATCGATTCCTGGACCACCTGGGGCAAAGGTATATGTTCTTGGAAATAAATTTTTCTTTCACTCGGATGAAAAGAAACTGGGAATTTGGAGAGGAAAAAAATTCCTTTCAAACCAGGGAACTTGAATTTTAGTTTTGGAAAAGCCCCAAGGAATTATCTAGTTCAACCCTGATATTTTACAGATAAGTAAATTAAAGGCCAGGGGCAGAATTAAGACTAGAAACCAGGTCTTTTGCTCCTGGGCGAGTGCTGTTGCATCAACCTGCACTACCTCCCCCAAGTTCTAGGCCCTAATGCAGGTAAGAATTTATTGTTCTTATTTAGAAAATTCTGCTAGTATTCATAATCAGAAAATCTGGCAGAAAATAAATGCACTCAAATTTATAGAGCATTCCTTGCCATTCTAAATTAGGCTAACTATTTGAGCCTGGAGAGCCCCCTATTCTTTCAGGGGACTTTCTAGAAACAGCAGTATCAGTCTTTATTGACAGGTTTTATTTATTTAGGATTTAAATTCCTCTCGAATATATTAGAAGAATATGCTGTCCAAGGTGTGACACTGATAGATTAAGCTCTTTACAAATGGCCAATCTTTTTTATGCCCTGTGCTTTTATGGTTTCCCATGTAACCTATAGCCCGAAACTGTGAATGTTATTTGAAACATACAGGGAGACAGAGGAGGACCTGGGATGCCTGGACTTAAAGGAGAACCTGGACTTGCTATTCGAGGACCAAAGGTACACTTTATTCATGTTCTTCTTCTTTTTTCTGTATGTGAGAGAAGTGAAGATAGATGTAATGCCTAATAAGTTGACAGTTGTTCTACTTGCAAAGTTTTTATATTGATGAACTCAAATGTAAGAATGCAGATATTATCTTTTTTTAAAAAATCAAGCAGAGTGTTTGTTTTTCATAAATGTCAGGACAGTAGCTCCTACAGTTAAAATTCTGTTGATTAAATGATAGTTTGAAAACGCTCTTTTTGCAGTGTCTGTGGTATAAGGGATTCTATGGCTTCTAGCCTCTTTCATTTACGTAACTATGCAAAACAACACAAAACATTGTCCCAAAAGTTTGTGTTTGGAAGCTTTATTGAATCAAATTTCTCCTCCTTTGATTATCCATCCTTCAGAGTTATTTTAAATGAAAATGCAAATAATTATAGGAGAAAGTAGCTTTAAGTAATCATGTCTATTTTTCAATGGCAATGAAGCACCATTTCTCTCCTCACACAAAATACAGCATCATAGCAACATTTAACTTTCCTTAGTGGCAACAAGCACATGTCTGTTTATGAGAACAGGCTTGAGGGACCCATAATCAGCACTTATTAAATTAACAGCATGTTTTTATATAGCTTTGAAGCTAGCTAATGTTCTTTCCTATCAAATTATCTCTTCTAGAGGAAAGGGTTCAGGTATTTACACCAGAGAATTTCAAACTTGGAAAAAGAAAACTTGGAGCCATTTTTAAAATGCAGTATAATGCAAAACCTATTATATAAAACTGATAGAAGTTGGAGTGGTTTTTGTTGAAGGGACAGGGAAGATCCTGAGCCTTGACTGCTGCTGATTGCTTTAGCAGGCCTCCCCACTAGGGTGACATCTGTCTTGGATTGTCCAGGACTGAGCAGGTTCCCGGGACCTGGGACTTTCAAGTTGGTCACCTTACTCTCCAGACCATGAGGTATATGGGAACCCAAGCTATGTAGATAACTCTCTATGGGAACCCAGGTTATACAGATGACTTAAGGAGAAAATTCCAAATTTCCTAATGCTAAAACTAGAGATGACAATTTCGTAATTGTTTAATAAGTTCCTGAATTTGGGTATTCACAGTTCTGTGATTTATAGTTATCCCTCCCTACTTATACTGTTCTTTACAATAGGAATAAATGAATTAAGCATGCCGCCAGAGTTTATAAGTTCTGCCTGTTTCCTGCTGATCATTATTGGGTATCATTGGTGATGATATTTAAAGTTATTTACCCCTTCACACTGAGCATTCTCCTGGTCCTTTGGGCTCTTTCTGCCATTCTTCCATAATTCAATGGTTCTTAAATTTTTGAAGGGTCATATACCCCTTTGAATGACCAATGAACATTTTGGCACATTAATTCAATTTCATGTACTATTTTGGGAAGCTACCAGACATCCCCCCTCCCCAAAGCCCATTTCAAAACACCAAATTAAGATTTCTGCCCCAATTTCTGTTGAACGAGCCTCTTCAAATGAATCTAGTCAAGAAATTGCAAGGGGCAAAATTTCATCTATAAAAATATTGTGAGGAGGCCAAAATAAAAATCTGAGAAAGAATAATTCACTTACCCCTGTCCCCTGATATTTTCTGTTGACATTAGAAGTAACAAGCTAACTAAAAGTTTTGCAGGACCGAGGATAAAGATCTCTAGGAAAAACATGTTTTCCTGTGAGTGTACTGATACCCCCACCCACATCCCTACCCCCGCAACCCCCCTTCCACTCCCCATCCCCTACCCCCAGTGGGCACTGGAGTTTAAACAGGACCAGCTGCTGATAATTTGTTATAAGCTTGGAACTTTGAAATAAAAACTGAAAAATGAATTTGGATTCCAATTTCCTTTTCCTTTCAGCATAACTAGAGAGCAATTACTGCCTTCCCCTCCAGCCCCCCTTGGCCCTTTCCTTATGTAGGTGTGGAGAGAAATGGGTATCATATTTGGGGGTGAGTCCCATAGTGAATGTTTAGAGTTTTAGTCTTAAACTTACTTGGAATAGCATAATAGAGTGCTTCTGAGAAGTGGCCAGTTCCCTGCTGTTGGTAATATACCAAAATTCACCTTTCTAGAAGGTCTTCTCTTGCTCTCTGTCACACACCTTTAAGAAATCACCTTGGGTTTTTGTTGATGATAAATATTGCTTTACGTTTTTACAAGTGACCACATGTTTTCTGAAGATGATCATTTTAAAGATGAGTGACCACATAATGCCAGACTTTTAGGTTTAATAGGGAAAAACAGCTATTGCATTTAAGGTTTTCAACGTAATTTTAACTATTTTATTGCTCCAAGGCTATGGAGTCTTTTGTGTGTTTGTTTTGTTTTGTTTTGTTTTAGCAATCATTCATTCATAGGAGTAGAATTGGGAACAGTTTTGGGGAGCTGGATTTTGGGCACCTTTTTGGCTTGGAATAATGGCAGTTTGATCTCAGTATTTACTTGCATGTAAGGAAAGTACCAAAAGTCCTGCTCCCTTTTCCAACCTCAGAAAACTAAGGTCTGCTGGTTATTAGAGTCTGTCCTAATGTGAAAAAACCATAAATATTTAAAATTGTGAACAGCTCTTTATCAAAATAAGCAATATGCTTTGACAAGGGTCTTTGTGAAAATTATCACAGTAACAGAATGGAATATTACACTTATGTTTGATAAATATTTCCTAAAAGAGTCTTCCTCATTTTTTCCTTCCTCTTTCTCCATTTTCCTTTAGCTAGCAATTTCTTTGATTTCCACTTGGAGCAGTGTTAGACATGTCAGAATACTCTGTTGTTCAATGGGACAATAATCACCTTTTCCTACCCTCTATATAAGAGGTTAAAGGTTGCTCTGAAAAGTTTTTGATATCTAAGGTTATCACTGGAAAGCAATATTTATAACTTTTTCCTAGGTTTCAAGATACAAACCACAAACAGTCAATGTCCCATCCCTTCATAATTAATATTATTATTTTTATTTGGGACTATTTATTCCCCATGTAATTTGGGTCCTATTGATGAAGACAAATTTACCATAACAATAGGTAGCAGACAGTTTTGTTATTCCACACTAAATTTAAAAATTGCTATATATTTGCTGCTGGTCTTCCTTTCACACCTATGCTTACTACATTTTCTCATTTTTATATTTCTCCCTGATTTATGATGCACTAAAAATTTGTGACTTTAAAAATTAAAACATTAGCAATAAGTCATTTTCTAATCCCTGTGAATTGTGTTTCCTATAGAAGACTTTGTAATGGTTCATAAATATTCCCTGCATTTATTCTATGCTTCCTACCAAACTGAAATGGATAAGACTTAGGAAGCAATAATATGTGCCCTACATGGTAGGATTTCCTCTTAAAATTTTAAAAAATCATTCCTTTGCAGTTACCAAATTCACCTTTGGCATATTGAGTTGTTGTTGTGCTTAAGTTTTGCCCAACGTTTCATAGTTTAGTCTCATAATATCACCTGGTGTTGGAATTTACCCAGGGTGCCCAAGGCCAGCAGGGACCAGTGGGTGCCCCAGGACTCAAAGGTGATGGTTATCCAGGCGTGACTGTAAGTGTGGACATTGATTTTCTCCCTTCTCTTCCCTTCCTTTCCCTTCCCTTCCCTTCCTTTTCCTTCCCTTCCCTTCCCTTCCCTTCCTTTTCCTTCCCTTCCCTTCCCCCTTCCCCCACTCCCCTCCCCTTCCTTTCCTGCCCTCCCCATCACCTCCTCCTCTCACTTTCTTTCCTGGTGACTTTTCACACACCAAGGATGCTCACCCCCTCCTTTATTTTGCCATCTCAGGGATCTCGCGGATTACCAGGACCTCCTGGACCAATGGGTTTACGTGGAGTGGGAGACACTGGAGCAAAGGTAAGATTTTAAAGTAGACAATATACTAGCTTCTAAAATTGTACCTAGGTAAATGACTCTAATAATGATGAAATTTTTCATCAGAAAAGGTACAGGAGTAGAGGGTCTGAAACAATTGATAAGGTTATTTATCCTCCTTTATGGACTTCCTGGGGAACTTGCAACCATTTCAGCCGTTAGATTCCCTTTGTGGCTTTTCTCCTACTTCTCTAGCAACAACTTTCATGCTTCTTTGCTGCTTCCTTTTCTCTATCCAGATCTGGGTTCAGTTCTGAGCCCTCCTCTCTCTTCTAGCCATACTCTTTCCCTAGGTGCTCTCATCCAGTCCCCTGGTTTAACTACTACCATATTCTGGTAGCTTCCACATTTCTTTTTTTTATATTCAAACTTTATTCCAAATTAAAAAAATAAAATAACATACAAAAGGTAGCTTAAGCATTTATGAAAGGGAAGCTGATATGGCTCAAGCGATTGGACTCCCGTCTACCATATAGGAGGCCCAGGATTTATTTCTTGGGACCTCCTGGTGAAGGCAAGCTGGCCTGTGCAACAGGCTGGTCTGAGTGGAGTGCTGGCCCACATGAAGAGCTTGCACAGCAAGATGATGCAACAAAAAGAGACACAGAAGAGAGACAATAAGAGATACAGCAGACCAGGGAGCTGAGCTTGGTGCAAGAGATTGAGCAGCCTCTCTCCACTTCGGAAGGTCCCAGGATTGGTTCCTGGTGCCACCTAAAGAGAAGACAAGCAGACACAGAAGAACACACAGAGAGCAGACAGCAAGTGGAAAACAATGGGGG
>JAQZBX010036491.1:0-24147 GCA_029593785.1 Cabassous unicinctus
ACTGAAATACAGATACATACAGACACTGAAATACAGATACAAACAGACACTGAAATACAGATACAAACAGACACTGAAATACAGATACAAACAGACACTGAAATACAGATACATACAGACACTGAAATACAGATACATACAGACACTGAAATACAGATACATACAGACACTGAAATACAGATACATACAGACACTGAAATACAGATACATACAGACACTGAAATACAGATACAAACAGACACTGAAAAAGTAGCACAGTGCAAGTTACTAGATAATTTTTAAACCCGCTGAGCTCTTTCCCCTCAAATTGATACTTAGGTGAAAGTTACTTTTTATTTAGAAAATCTATCTTCCTTAAGGTAATGTAAACTTCTCCTTTAAGATCTTCATGTCTTACTAGAGAAAAACAGTACTTACAACTAGGCAATAATATACTCTAGAGGCTTGGCTGGATGGCAATGTTAGCCATACTTTAATTCCCATCTTCTGGAAAGAAAAGCCCATTAGTATTCATCTTGGCAACTTCAAGGAAGAGCCTCAAAGAATTCTTTCCAACAACAATAAAAATAATCTATTAATAATCCTTTTAATTAAAAAAATATTTTACCATATTATGTTGTTGAAACAAAACTGTCTTTAATAACTGCCTTATTATAAAATAATAAAATTGCTATTTTACCATGGTTATTAATTATTAGCATTCACATTAGCATTGTTTCAATAATATAACCAAAACAATGACTCTGCTGTTTGCCTACTCTGTGCCAGAATTTGTTCTGGGACACTTTACATATATTTTCTCTAGTTCACAAAATAACACGGAGATGCTGGTATTTCAATTTTGACTTTCCAGACGAGGAAACTGAGGCTCAGGAGACTGGAGAACTTGCCAGGGACGGGCGTGCTGCAGAGCGGGCGGGGGAGAAGCCTCAGTAAGCTGAGGAGGCCCTCGCTGCTAAGCCAGAATGCTGCAGAGCAGGGGAAGACGGGGCTGCACCTGCACCTGGCGCTGCAGGTGGCCGAGCGGACACGGGCACGGGGCGGCGCGCACCCAATGCTCTTGCTTCCGAATCACGCCTATGACCAAATTCACTATCCCCTAAGGAAGATGTGAGGTCCCGCACCATTTACACCCTACCAAGCCCCACTGGCACCTCCTCTGTCTTCAAAATTGGCATCTGCCTTGCTGTTGCTCCCCCAGCTTCCCCTCTTCCCACCCCAACTTCTTACTTAGTCCTTGGTATTGGAAGCTCCAATAAACTATGAGAACTGGTTTTAGCAGAGAGCTAACAAGCTTAGGTTTGGAATCCCTTTCTGATTTCAATTCTAGATAGAGAGATAGATGATAGATAGATAGATACATAGATGATAGATAGATGATAGATAGATATAGATAAATGATAGATAGATGATAGATAGATAGATGATAGATAGATAGATGATAGATGGATAGATACATAGATGATAGATAATAGATAGATATAGATAAATGATAGAGAGATGATAGATAGATAGATGATAGATGGATAGATACATAGATGATAGATAGATAATAGATAGATATAGATAGATAGATAGATATAGATAGATAGATGATAGATAATAGATAGATAGATATAGATAAATGATAGATTGATGATAGATATATAGATAGATGATAGATAGATAATAGATAGATAGATATAGATAAATGACAGATAGATGGATGGATGGATGGATGGATGGACGGTTGGATGGATGGACGGTTGGATGGATGGATGGGTGGGCGGGCAGGCAGCAGTTCCACAAGGTTCTGTTTTCCTGGTTACAGTGATTGACAACTGCACAGAGTAAGAGCCAAAAACACATCATCTGAAATAAGGGGATCGGGGTCAAGTTGCAGCGTGTCAAGTATCAGCAAAACCCCTTCCTGCCTGACGCGTCTGTCAGGAGCACGCGAAGACATTCACACCGCATCTGAATCCCCGACAGCGCAGGCCGCCCTCCTGAAGGTACACCAGCTGCCCTGGGAAACTGAGGACCAGATTAAAGTCACTTTCAAGGGATAAATAACTTTTGCAAACATGTCTCGATCTTAACACCAAGAATTTTAAGTGCCCTTCTGGCAAGTTAAAGGTTTTCACCTAAGCTGTGCCCCGCTCCCTCCTGACTGCTAGTTAGCTTGCACTCCACACAGCCTTGGAGAAAACATGCAGAAGATTCACACCCGTCTGCTCAGGCTTCCTCACTTTTCATTCATGCACACACACAACAAAAGCCTTGTAGCACCAGCCTTTCTTTGTCTGCCAGGAGGCAGGTGCCCTAGGGAAAGAAAAGTGGTACAAGGGTGCAAGCAGGACGTTCGTCTGGAGTGAGCCTCGGAGCACATTTAAGCTGAAGAGGTCTCAGTAATTATGCATGAGACAAAACTCTGAGGCTCCCAAAAGGCAGCGAGAAAAAGGGAACAAGAGAATTCACCTCCACTAAAAGGATCTCGTCTGACTACCCCAGGAAATAAATGGTTTTATTTGAAATCTTGGGCTTTAGTCTCAAGCTGTAGCTAGTAAGATACCTAACTCTGTCACATCATCTCAGAGAGTCCCAGTTTCCTCATCTGTCAAGTAGAGATAAGGAGGTGGGTGTGAAAGTTCATTAGAAAGGATACAATGCAGTTAACAGACAGGAGGGTAAGGGCTGTTACCAAAACGCCACTGTCTTATCTGCTGGCACGAAAGGCACCAAGTTTACGTAAGCTCTCCTCCATCCCTCCAGACAGGATGCAGCCCAGTGCTGCCGAAGCAATTAAACAGATTTCCAGAAAATGCCTCGATTGGGCATCATACCCATTGTGCTATGGCCCCAAAGGAGTGTCCTTTGCTCTTTCTTCTCAATCATAAAGATCTGAGGTAGAAGGAAATGCAAAGGGTGCTGCTCTGAATTAGACCCTTTAGTGAAACGGCTGCTGGAGGTGGGCGGGCAGCACTGGCAGCCAGTGTCCACACAGATGGAGCCCATTTCCGGACGAGCTGGCGGCCTTTGCAAGGACCCCCTCAGCACTTGCTGCATGCTAAGTACAGTCAGTTTGAGGGGTGCAGGGCTCTCAGTGTGAAACGCAAACAAAAAGCCCACCCTTCCCGGAAACGTCTGTATTATGCAGACACACGTGTTGGCTGTTCCAGTCTTCCCTAGAACAAAATCTGTGTCCAGCTTCCTGCACACCACACTTGTGATTTCAGAGACTTGGGAGAAGTGCTGAATTTCACCCAGCACACGCCTACGCTCTTTGACATCTTAGCCGTGTACAAGAAACCACCGGTTCACACGGGATGCACGTCTACACGGAGGGTACAGTAGTGACCTTCGGATTTCCTGTCCTTCACTAGAGCCAGGCCTCCTTGACCAGGCACCAGTATTTTCTACACACCATGAAACGTAAGAGGCACAAAGGGCATAAGAAACAAACATCGTCTTCAAAAACTTAGAATTTGGTTGGACTAAAGGTATGCCAACAGACGGTTAATGAAAACTGCGTAAGAGTGCTATGTTAGGCACTAAAAGGGACACTTCCTACTTCTTCAGGAATTCCAACACAAATAATGATGATAAAAGGTAGTATTCACTCAATACATGCCATGAAAGAGATAAAACCAAATGCTACAGTGGCTCAAACGAATAAGAAATTACACCTAGAGTAGCATAAATCATACACTGAAAAAAATGGCTCAGTGGTCTCCCACTGCTCTGAGGATAAATGCCCACCTTCACAGGGCCCACAGCTCCTTTCTAATTTAACCCCTGCAGAGCCTTCCAGCCCTGCCTGCAAACCCCCCGCCCAAACCACACTGCGCAGCAACCCGGAGTGCGTCTGACATTCCCAGGCTTCTGGCTCCTTTTGGCCACTGTGCCTTAATTCGAGGTCCACTCTGTGCCCAGCACAGCTTCCAACACATCCCACCTCCACCCCACAGAAGTGCACTCTCCCAAGCCAGGGAAAGAGAGAATGGCCAACCGGCCAAAGGCCAACTAATTTCCCAAATGACTGACTTGCGGACTAATGAATTCACCAAAAATCTACCAGGAAAATCTAGCAGAGCTATCTTAACCAATCTCCACTTAACTGACTCAGTGAACCATCAGATGTTCTTTATTCCCTCTGTAAAACACCCTGGCTGATGTCCACAAACGCCAAGCATGCACAAGCGAGAAGCCTCTGTGGGTGTCTGTAAAAGAGCCCCACCAGCTCCGTTACACATTCACCAAGAGTCAGCTGCATTCTTTTCACTCTTATACTTATTACCATAATCAGTGACTTCAATTAATTTTATCAGCTATTACATAAACAACTCAAAGAAAAATAAGTGTGAAAAGAGAGTCGATGATCTTCTGAGAAGCCATAGGTTCAGTCAAGACAAACTACCCCCAAAAAAGCCACGGCTCGATTAGATGTGGGCAAGTCCTCTCCAAAGGAAGAAGGCAACACTCAAAGTTCTAGGAATCCAGACTGGTTCACAAGTGACAACGTTTGCATTCTACTTGGAGGAAACAAAACCTGGAAACTAACACCTGTTATCAATGCGTGGATTGTACAGGCAAGGCAAGCAGAATCCGAGCAGGCCCGTACTCAGTACTGGCCTTGACCCTGCAACAGAAACGCTCCGGGTCTGTATTAAGTGACAGTGTGGCTCAGATATCAGGGAAACACTGTCTTTGTACCGAGGGATTAGGCACCAGTAGGGAGAAATTACCCACTGATCAAACTGCGACTCAAAATTACATGCTTGAACTTAAAATATTTAAAGCATATGCATTATTTACAATTTCTCACTTCAACTGACTTTTCTGACTAAATCCCTCATCAGTTCTAACCACATCAAAGGCCAGGAGCAGAGCAAAAGCTAAAGGAGAGCAGGAGACCATGGGGGGGGAGGGAGGGAGGCAGAGAGAGAGAGAGCGCACAAGCAAATGGATAATGAACTGCGCCTGAGGGAACCCGGGGGTAGGAAATGCTGGCCGTTCCATGAGAGCTCCTTGTCTGACGCTGGCACTCGGCCTGACACTCGTTCGACCCAGCGCAGCACACCAGGGACATGTGCTCAGGCCAGCCCAGCTGTGGCAGGGCTTTGTGCAGCCCTGGAGAAGAGGCAAAGCCAAGCCACCAGCCATTGCCACTCAGCTGGCTGCTTCTAGATGCTTCCATTTTCACTCTCCACCTCTAAACGCCTTTTCTGATCTGAAATGGGACGATGAAACACAAGACCCAAAACACTGAGACATATTATGGGAGAGGCAAAAGTTTAAGACAAGCTTAGAAAGAAAATAGAAGCAAACCTGAATAGAAAACCAGTAAATAATTGAACTAATTTCCCATCTGGTTCTTCATCTTTTAGATGAACAGTGTATCAGTAAATAGGGTTAAAATTGTTGAATTATGTACTGCTCAATTTTAATTTTGCAGATGTGGCTCAAACTTTTGGGCACCCACCTCCCACATGGGAGGTCCCGGGTTCAGTTCCTGAGGCCTCCTGAAGGAGGAGAGCAGAAGCAATGAGCTGACGAACGAGCAGACACAACGAGCAGGGAGTGGATGTGGCTCAAGCAGGTGGGCTCCTGCCTCCCACATGGGGGGGGGGTGTCCCCCGGATCGGTACCTGGTGCCACCTAAAGAAGACAAACAAGCAATGAGCAGACACAACAAGCAGAGACAATGAGCAGACACAATGAGCAAAGACAGTGAGCAGACAACAAGCAGACAGATGAGGGAGCCATGGGGGGGGATTTATGGAAGACAGCTGAAGCAGTGCTGAAAGGGAAATTTACATACATTAGAAAAGAGGAAAAGACTCAACTCAGTAATTTAAGATTTCATGTTAATGTAGAAAAAGACAAAGCAAGCAAAAGAGAAAAATACTAAGAGCAGAATTCAATAAAATAAAAAAAAACAATAAAAAAACAATTTAAAAAAAGCGAATCAAGTCACAAGCACTTCTACAGCAAACAGGATGAGTTTTTTTATTTTTAAATAAAAACAATCATTAAAAAAAAAGTATGCAAAGCAGTAAAAATACATAATTCATAATGTTAAAAAAAAAAAAGAAAGACGCATATAAAAGACACATATTCAACATGGTCTCAAGTGAAGTACAGTGCAAGCCACACATGGCATTTAACTTTTTCTAGTAGACACATTTTCCATCAGCATATACCATGCAGAACCGTGTGGGAGAGAGTGTGGTCTGTGATGTGAACTGTGGTCTATGCTCGGTGGCAAGGCCCCAGGATGTGTATATCCATTGCGGGTGTTATACCACACGGATGAGGAATGGTGGTGTGGGATGTTGTTGGAGGTGTGGGAGGTGGGGAACATGGGAATCCCTGTAATTTCTGAGTAATATTTAGGTAATCTAAGCACCTTTAAAAATACATACATATATATATATATAAAATAACATTTATGTAACCAAATGCACATATATGCATATGTATTTATATATCATTTTACAAATATTGGTATGTATTGTGAAAAATTTGATTTTTACCCACAATAAAAAAATAAAAATTAAAAAAAGTATTTAGTCTTCCAATCCAAAAAAAATAAATAAAAATTTTAAAAAATTTAAAAAAATAAAAAGTGAAATGAGACTAGATGAAATTGATGTTATATTTTGTTTAACTCAAAATATCCAAAACACGATCATTCAACACGTCATCAATTTAAAAATTACTGAGATGCTTTACAATCGTTTTGCACGAGGCCTTCAAAGTCCAGTGAGCACCTTAAACCTATAGTGCTTCTCAGCTGCAGCGAGCCACCTGCAAGCGCTGAATGCCCCTGGAGGCTGCGGCCTGTCGTGGGTGACGCAGGTACTGGACACAGACTAGAAGAAAATGTGCCCGACTGATATCAGAGCTCCCCTGGGGAAAAGGGAATATCCATGGCTTTCGTTTCCTTCTTTACTCTCCCCGCCCCCAATACTTTCTATAGAGATTTTGTTAGAAATGCAGAATCTCAGGTCCCAGCCAGACCACAAGAATCAGAATCCGCCTTTTAACAAGTTCCCCGGGTGATTCACTGGGACACCGCAGTCTGAGAAGCTCTGTCCTAAATAACAATAGCTGGCCCTGACCTGGACTTACGATATGTGAGGCCCTGTCCTAAGCATGTGAGATACATGAGCTCTTTTAAGCCTCACAGTAATCCTATAAGGTAGGTGCACAGAGAAGACGAGCGACCTGCCCGGGATCACACAGCCCGCAGGGCCGAGTGGGGGCCTGACACTCCCTGCCCTCTGCTGCCGTTCACGATCCCGCTTCACTGAACAGACTCACGGTGCCCAAAATCATCTTCTCTAACCTGGGCCACACTTCCCCGGCTTGGCTGTCACCAGCTCCCAAACAAGCATTGGTAAGAAAAGGCTGGACTTGAAATCAAAGATCAGGTGACAAATTTTTGCCTTTCCTGCTTATTATATGACCTGGAGCAAAATCACATATCTTACTTTTCAGGAAAATGGACAAACATGCTAGTTGATGAGAGATAAGAGATGTTTTTAGGGGTTTTTTTTGAGGCCAAACAGTGAGGATTAAACGAAAAACTAATGGGCGTGACGTGTGATATGCGGTGGGAAGTCAGTCCGTGCTCATTTCCCTCGTCTCCCTCCACAGGAGTTGCTGGCTGGTACCTACAGGCAGGGACAGACACACGGACGCGGCCCCTGCCTTCAGGATGCCCCTACCCCGGGAGGAAGAGAGAACTCGATGATTTGCACTGGTAACCAACACTGGAAAGAGAACTGCTGTGTAACTGACTTTGCCCTAATTTTGAGTGAAACCTAATTTCTCTGAGCAAGCAAATTTAAAAAACATGATGCAGATAAAGCAGACTTACGCACGGACAACGGCATACGTGGGTGCTCCCAGACTGAAAACGTGGCAAAAAGAATCACAACTTTTTTTGATTGCATAAAATCAAATAAAATACACATTTCTGAAATAGGTACATCTTTTCTTCTTTGAACAAAATGGATCTTTAATCCCAGAAGAAGCATAAAAGTTAATATTAAAGGTTCAAACAAAGGTATTCAAAGCTAGAGTTAACGCAGGAAGAGGACAAAGTCTCCAGGCTCTATCTTCGTGATCCTCTGACTTTTTATTTTTTTAGTGTGACTTAGGAACAGATTTCTATGGCTGTGTAACCTCAGCGATCGCCAAAGACACACCAGCCTCCGAAGGGAAAGCTAAATGACAGTCTCCCAGCGAGCAGCTTCTGCAGCCCGAGACGCTCAAAGGAGCGCCTGCCTCCAGGGAAACAGACTCCGTCCTCCCCGGTCACCTGGGCTTCCGTCCCCGTCACCCTGATGCACCAGTACCTGCAGCCTCGGTGACCCCCGCGGGGGGAGCGGTGGGCTGTACTCACCAGCCACTGCTGCGGGATCTCGGGCAGAGGCATCTGCGGAGGGGCCGGCAGGCCGCTGGCGGGCTCATGCTCTCTCACTTCAGAACCTGTAGGGACCAACCACACCACAGACGCCTGGGCAGGACCGTCGCACACGCGCTGCGGGGCGCTGGAAGCGGGCGCCAGGGCAGAAGGAGCCTGCGGGGGCTTCCCCAGACCCCGCCCGTGGCCTCCCTCCCGAGCCAGCGTGCAGCCTCGCCCCGTCGCACACGCCGAGACCCGGGAGCCCTCGGAGCCCGGGGATGGTGCCTGGACAGCAGCACCAGCTTTCAGTGAAAGCATGATGGCTACGTCAGTCACCAGTCACGACCAGATGGCTGCTTTAGGAACCCGGTGGGGAGACGGGCGGTGCCAGCAGAGGGCGGCCCCGGCGCGCCGACGCTCACCTCGGGAGGACTGTACCCGCAGCAGAATGTTGGTGATCACAGCCTTCTTCTCCCTGACAGTCGACGTCAGACACTCGCGGTCCAGGAGCTCAAGAAAGAGACGGAGCTCAACTATCAGCTCCTCCATGGCTGAAACAAAGGCGAGACGCAGGTGTTACCAGGCCCGCTGGCGTGGGCGCCACAGAATGACAACGCCGGGCTCTCCTCTGAGCGTCGCGTTCTGAGCTTGGCGGGCGAGGGCAGTCCTCCAACCTGAAAAGCAAGTCTGCTGCAATGACTCACAGACCCTCTCCCGGACACATGCAGCTGCTCCCTCGCTCTTCCTTGGGGGCAGCAGAACTCAGCTGGGAGAAGCCCCAGAGCCACTGCCAACAGACGGAGCGGGACCCAGAAGTCTGACATCATCACTGGGTGTCGGTTTCGTGAGATTAAGTTTCAGCTGCGAGGAGGATACGGCAGTTTAAAGTGCCAAATGGTTTTCTGATAGCCATGAGGGCACGGTTTCAAAACCTCGGCACCCAAGTGTCTGCCCCCACGGGGCTCCTCCAGCCCCAGGGAACTGGGAGTGCCTCACTCAGGAGCTGGCTGGCTGGCCTGTCCTTTCCTCCTAGGATGAGGGCCGCCATCTCCCCTGACAGCCACAGGCCTGGAATACATGGCTGTATCAGCAGTTCTCAAATTGCAGCTGTGGTGGTTTGAGGGTACATGCTGTACCCCAGAAAATCACGTTCCTAGATCTAACCGATTCCTATGGGTGTGAGCCCACTGTAAGTAGGACCTTTTGATGATGTCACTTCAGGAAAAAGCGTGACCCACCTCCATCAGGATGGGTCTTAATCCTCTACTGTAGTCCTTTATAAACACGGAAGCCAGAAGCTGAGAGCGATGAAACCCGGGAGAGAGGGGAGAGGCCGGCAGGCATCACCATGTGCCTTGCCATGCGGCAGAGGAGCCACGGACGGCAGGCAACCGGCCTTGGGTAAGAAAGCGTCGCCTTGATGATGCTCTCATCTGGCATTTTCCTGGCCTCAAGCCACAGGCTAATAAATCGCCATTATTCAAGCCATGCCATTTCAACCCATTTGCTTTGAGCAGCCTAGGAAACTAAACCAGCGGTCCACGGACCTGCAGGCGACTCCAAACCCCTTTCAGGAAATCCACGAGGTCAAAGCTATTTTCGCAGTAATACCAAGACAGAGTCACGCTTTCTGCGCTGATGGGCAGAGACAGTGCTGGGGGGCCTGCTTGCACCTTCGCCCAAGTCAGCCAGGGACACCCCGGACAGCGCCAGTCCTGCGCTCTGCACCGTGCGCCGACAGCTTTAGAAAAGGCCGCCTTCACTCAAGGGCGTACTTGACGAACCCGTAAACATCATTACTTCTATGAGATCTCGACCCTTGAGTGCAAATCCTGTCATATCCCATGTGATGAACGGGAAGTAAGCCAGAAGCATTTCCCCTGCAGAATGAACCCTGACTGCTACCCAAGCAAGAGCACGTGGCGACTGCTGGAGCCGAGAGCTGAGCCAAGCCCCATCTTCAGTCCAAAGGACAAACGACAATCGTCGACCGTGCAGGCTCGAGAGTGTGGCAGGCCTCTCAAAAGCGAGCCACGTGAGCCTGTCGCTTCCAGGAGTACACAAAGCAGTATTTGTTGCCAATGACAAAATTTGAGCAGCCAAGTGAAAATTAGAATTTCGGAAAACTGGTATCTCCCCGCCACCGTAACAGCTTCCCAATATGTACTGACTTTTCTAATGAGATTGGGAGGGCTACCACCCGGCGGGACTCTGTGATGTTGTATAACGAATGCATCAACCTTTGGAAGATGTGCATCACTCAGTGAACCATATCACAAAACGCGTATCACAAAAGAGCCATCTACAGTGCAGACGAAACTCACTGCAACCGTCTGAGAAATGTTCTTTGACACAACTCCAGATTTCACAATGCAGCCAATCTAAGGAAGCTACCTCTTGTGAGTTTTGCTGTAGTATCACAGAAGAATAATCACGTTATCTGAAAAGGCTCCTCAAAATACTCTTCCACATGCTTTAGCTTTGTGGGGCCAGACTTCACACGCTTCAACCAAAACAACGTCTCGTGACAGTCGAATGGAGACACAGACGTGAGAATCCAGCTCTTTCCTATTAAGCCGCCACTGAGAGATTGGCAGGAATATAAAACCACTTCATTCTTCTCACTAATTCTCGTTTTGGTAAATGTAGTTATTTTTTATAGATAAATATTAGCTATGTTAACATGTAATGGGCTTACATCGATATTTTAATGAATGAATAAATATCTTAAAAGTTCCCATCTTTAATTTCTAACATGATAAATATCTATAGACGTATTCACATAAATAAAAGCTCTTTTGGGTCTTCAATACATGTTTTGGGATCAAAAAGTCTGAGAACCCCTGAAGTATGCAATTACTTTAAGTTCTTCATTCATTCCTTCAGCAAACACTTTATCTTTCATATAAATTATGCATCTTTTTTGTCACTTTTTAAATTGAAGTTTAGCATTCATTCATGAACACACACAAACAATAAGTATACAGTAAAAGTCGTGAACTTACAAAACAAATACGCACATCATCATACAGGGCTCCCTTACATCACCCCACCACCAACACCTTGCAGTGTCGAGAAACGTTTGTTACAAACCATGAAAGGACATCGTCAAAGTATTACTATTATGCCTTTTCCCCCAACCCACCCGGTTACTAACACCCCGTGTCAGTATTGTGTATTTGTTATAGCTCATGAGAGCACGCTCTATTGGTCCCGTAAACCACAGTCTATCAGCCACCACAGGGTTCACTGCGTCACTCAGTCGCATGCTTTGCACAATCCAGTGCCGTCGTCACCTCCGTCGATTTTAAAACGTTTCCATTACTCCAAAAAGGAAAAATCCATATCCCCTCATAGGCCCTTACTGCTGTTCCTTTGAATTGATGTAATATCTTCTTTGCCATTGCTGCAAAACTATTACAATATTACGTTACGTATCATATCACTGTCAAGTTCCATCAGCGGTACTTTCCCCCGTATCACCGTATCCTTAACACTTTGTGAAGGGCATTCTCAGACTTACACTGTTAACCACACTCTTCACCCAGCCCTGAAATCACTGTGTTGTACACTCCCTAGATTATCCTCTAGCTTTTCAACTGAAATGTCACATCCACAGACGACCCCTCTCAGCCACAGTCACATTTATAAATCAGCAGCGGCAGTTATACGCACTATAATGTGCTACCATCAACTCTGTTCATTTCCACAATTACAATAAACCTTATTAAAAATTCTACACACATGAAGCATCAGCTCCCATTCTCAACCCACATTTTTAAAGCAGTTTTATTGAGATATATTCACATACCATACGATCTATCAAGCGTATAATCAGTGGCTTTGAGTATAATCACAATGTTTTGCATTCATTACCACAAAAAGTTTAAGAGCAATTTCATTACTCCAAAAAGAAAAACTTCACATCACTTAGCAGTCACCTCTCAATCCTATCCTTGCCCAGCCCTACGTAATCACTAATCTAATTTCATCTTTATAAATTGATTTATATTTACATTTTATATAAATGGAGTCATACAATATGTAGAACTTTGTACCTGGGTTCCTTCACTTAGCATAATTTTTTGTCTGATATTAATATCTTATACTATTAACATACATTTGTTAGGTTCCAAAGAAAAACTGACTTACATGTGCAATTTCACCCATATTCACGTTTCACATGCGGTTTTACTATACTATACATCCCATGTTACATTGTTTACCTTTCTTTTCAGTAATATACATGAACTTAGACTTTCCCTTTAAAACACTGTCATATAGACATAATAGTACTGCTGGTTAAAAACATTATGTTGTGCTTTCACCTTTTCTATTCATTTTCAAAGATTAGCACACATCCTTTCTACCAGTTCTGCACAAGTTAACCCTCAGCTTTCCATTCCCTGACATTCTATTTTCTGGTGACCTATATTCAAGTTATTAACTCCATGAGATCACACAATATATTTAGTTCATAGTGGCACAACCATACAGCATTTGTCCTTTTGTGTCTAACTTGCATCACTCAACATAATGTCCTCCAGGCTCTTCTTTGGACAAATGTCTATTCAAGTCTTTTGCCTATTTTTTAATTGGGGCGTTTGTCTTTTTATTTTTGAGTTGTAGCGGCTCTTTACATATCATGGATATTAAACCCTTATTGAACATGTGATTTCCAAATATTTTCCCCCATTTTCACAGGCTGCCTTTTACCCTTTCAACAAAGTCCTGTGAGGTGTAAAAGTGATTAATTTTGAGAAGATCCCATTTATTTTTCCTTTCGTTGCTCATGCTTTTGGTGTAAGGTCCAAGAAACCATCACCTACCACAAGGTCTTTAAGATGTTTTCCTACATTTTCTTCTAGTAGTTTTATGGTCCTGGCTTTTAAAGGCAGGTCTTTGATCCATTTTGAGTTGATTCTCGTATAGGGAGATAGAGGTCCTCTTTCACACTTTTGGTTGTGGATATCCAGTTTGCCCAGCACCATCTGTTGAAGAGACTGTTTTGTCCCATTAACATGGACTTGGCAGGTTTGTCAAAAACCAGTTTTCCAGAGAGGTGAGGGTCTATTTCTGTATTCTCAATTCTATTCCACTGATCATTGTGTCTATCTTTATGCCAATACCATGCTGTTTTGACCAGTGTAGCTTTGTAATATGTTTCAAAGTTAGGCAGTGAAATTCCTCCCACATCGTCCTTTTTTTTTTAGAATGCTTTTGGCTCTTCGGGTATACTTTTCCTTCCAAATGAATTTGGTAATTGCCTTTTATATTTCTGTAAAGAGGGCTGTTGGAATTTTGATTAGTATTGCACTGAATCTATAAATCAGTTTGCGTAGAACTGACATCTTCACAATATTTAGTCTTCCAATCCATGAACAAGGAATATTTTTCCATTTCTTGAGGTCTTCATTGATTTCTTTTATCATTGTTTTGTAGTATTCTGCATATAGGTCCTGTACTTCTTTTGATAAATTGATTCCTAGGTATTTAGTCTTTTTGTTGCTACTGTAAATGGAAAATTTTCCCCTGATTTCCTCCTCAAATTGTTCAATACTAGTGTAAAGAAACATTTATTTTTGCGTGTTGATCTTGTATCCTGCCACTTTGCTGAACTTGTTTATTAGCTCAAGTAGCTTTGTCATAGACATTTCAGAATTTTCTAAATATAGGATCATGCCATCTGTGAATAATGAGAGTATTACTTTCTCTTTTCCTCTTTGGATGCCTTTTTTTTTTCTTGTCTAATTGCTCTACCTAGAACTTCTAGTACAATGTTGAATAACAGTGGTGACAGTGGGCATCCTTGTCTTGTTCCCGATCTTAGAGGTAAAGCTTTCAACCTTTCTCCATTGAGTATGATGTTGGCTGTGGGTTTTTCATATATGCCTTTTATCATATTGAGGAATTTTCCTTCTATTCCTATCTTTTGAGGTGTTTTTATCAAGAAAAGATGCTGAATATCATCAAATCGATATGATCATGTGGCTTTTTTTCCTTCACTTTTTGTTAATGCAGTGTATTATGTTAATTGATTTTCTTATGTTGACCCCCCTTGCATACCAGGAATGAATCCCACTTGGTCATGGTGTATAATTCTTTTGATATGCTGCTGGATTCTATTTGCAAGAATTTTGTTGAAAAATTTTTCATCTATCCTCATTAGAGAGATTGCTCTGTAATTTTCTTTTCTTGTAGAATCTTTATCTGGCTTTGGTATTAGGGTGATGTTGGCTTCATAAAATGTATTGGGTAATTTTCCATCCTCTTCAATTTTTTGGAAGAGTTTAAACAGAATTGGTGTTAATTCTTTTCGAAATGCTTGGTAGAATTCCCCTGTGAAGCCATCTGGTCCTGGACTTTTCTTTATTGGGAGATTTTTGATGATGATTCAATCACTTTAAATGTGATTGGCTTGTTAAGTTCTTGTATTTCTCGTAGCATCAGTGTAGGCTGCTTGTGCATTTCTAGGAAACTGTCCATTTCATCTAGGCTGTCTGGTTTGCTACATACAGTTTCTCATAATATCCTCTTATGATCCCTTTTATTTCTGAGGGGTCATAACTTCACCCCTTTCATTTCTGATTGTATTTCTTTGTATCGTCTCTCTTTTGTTCGTTTTCAGTCTGGGTAATTGTCAATTTTATTGATCTTCTCAAAGAACCAGCTTTTGGTTTTGTTGATT
The DNA here is from genome assembly GCA_029593785.1 of Cabassous unicinctus. Lineage (NCBI taxonomy): Eukaryota > Metazoa > Chordata > Mammalia > Cingulata > Chlamyphoridae > Cabassous > Cabassous unicinctus. The sequence continues at coordinate 15,084 of JAQZBX010036491.1, forward strand.
TTTTCTACTGTTTTTCTGTTGTTGCTGTTCTCGTTACATTCACTTCTGCTCTAATCTTTATTATTCATTTCCTTCTGCTTGCTTTGGGAATGGGTTGCTGTTCTTTTTCTAATTTCTCTTGTTGTTCAGTTAGATCTCTGATTTTAGCTCTTTATTCTTTTTTAATAGGCATTTAGGGCTATAAATTTCCCTGTCAAGACTGCCTTCGCTGTATCCCACAAGTTTTGATACGTTGTGTTTTCATTTTCATTCACCTCAATATATTTACTGATTTCACTTGCAATTTCTTCTTTGACCCACTGATTATTTAGGAGTATGTTGTTCAGTCTCCACACATTTGCGAATTTACCTCTTTCCCATCTATTATTGATTTCCAGTTTCATTCCATTATGATCTGAGAAGGTGCTTTGTATAATTTCAATATTTTTATATTTATTGAAACCTGCCTCGTGACCTAACTTGGGGTCTATCCTGGAGAAAGATCCATGAGGATGTGAGAAGAACGTATAACCCGCTGAGTTTGGGTACAAAGTTCTACATATGTCTGTTAGGTCTAGCTCGTTTATCACATTGTTCAAGTTCTCTGTTTTCTTGTTGATCTTCTGTCTAGTTGTTCTATCTAATGATGTGAGTGGGGTGCTGAAGTCGCCAACTATTACTGTAGAGATATCTATTTCTCCTCTCAGTTTTGCCAGTATTTTGGGGCACCCTGGTCAGGTGCATAAGTATTTATGACTGTTATTTCTTCCTGGTGGATTGTGCCTTTTATTAATATATAAGGGCCACCTGCATTTCTTGCAACTTTTTTTGCATTTTAAGTCTGTTTTGTCTGATATTAGTATAGCTATCCCTGCTCTTTTTTGGATATTGTTTGCACAGAGTATCTTTTTCCAACCTTTCACTTTCAGCTGGTTTGTATCCCTGGGTCTAAGATGAGTCTCTTGTAAGCAGCGTATGGATGGCTCATGTTTTTTAATCCATTCTGTCAGCCTATATCTTTTGATTGGGGAGTTTAATCCATTCACATTCAATGATATTACTGTAAATGCATTATTTACTTCTACCATTTTATTCTTGGGTTTTCATGTCATATCTTATTTTCACCTGTCTTTTTTACTTTTTTGGTTATCGTTTCTGCAATTTGTCTTCTATACTCTTCTCAAAGCCTCTCTATCCGGTCTTTTTCTTTCAGACTGAAAGGTTCCCTTTAATATTTCCTGAAAAGACTGATTCTTTTTTATGAACTCTCCTAGTTTCTGTTTGTGAATATTTTAAACTTACCTTTACACATGAAGGACAATTTTGCCAGATAAAGAATTCTCAGCTGACAATTTTTCTTTTTTAGCATCCTAATTGTATAAAACCACTGTCTTCTTGCCACCATGGTTTCTGGTGAGAAATCCATACTAAGTCTTACTGGGCATCCCTTGTATGTGATGTTTTGCTTCTTCCTTGCTGCTCTGAGAATTTTCTCTTTATCTTTGGTGTTTGACATTTTGAGTAGTATGTGTCTTAGAGTAGTTCTATTCACATTTATTCTGATTGGGGTACACTGCACTTCTTGGACATGTAATTTCATTTATTTCATGAGAGTTGGGAAGTTTCTAGCTATTATTTCCTCAAATACTCTTTCTGCCCCTTTTTCCTTCTTTTCTCCTCCTGGAACTTCCATGACACGTATGTTGTTGCGTTTTGTGTTGTCATTCAACTCCCTGAGCCCTGCTCCATTTTTTCCCTTCTTTTCTCTATTCTTTTCTCTCTTCATTTTCAGCTCTTCTGTCTGCTGTATCACTTATTCTTCTTCTTTCATTTCAAGTCTGTTGTTGTATGCCTCAAATGTTTTTGTTTTTTTGTTTTTTTTTACCGGGAGGTCCCAGGGATCGAACCCAGGTCCCTCCCTATGGGAGACACTTATGCCCAACCACCCGAGTTACATCCGTGCCCCTCAAATGTGTTTTTGATCTCACCTACCGTGCCTTTCATTCCCATGAGCTCTGTTACTTTTCTGTTCAGGATTTCAAATTCTTCTTTGTGCTCGCTCAGTGTCTTCTTGATGTCATTTATCTCTTTAGCCATATTGCCTTTCAACTCATTAATTTGATTTTGGAAATTTGTATGAATCCTGTTGATTAGTTGTCTCAAATCCTATGTCTCATCTGGGGCTTTGATATGTTCCTTTGCTTGGGCCATTTCCTCCATTTTCTTAGTATGGCTTGTAATTTTTTGCTATGTCTAGGCATCTGATTATGGTGGTGAGTTTACTCAGATGCTCAGTTTCTCTCTTTTTTGTAGGATTTAGAGTCAGGAGGCTGTGTGTTACTGCTGTTCTTCGATTCTTGGTTCAGCCTGTTCTGGGTCTTTAGGATTGTCCGTTAGTTGCTCAAATCTGGGTCCTGGACCCAGTAATGGGTACCAGACGCACTTCCAGGTATCTTGGGGAGGGAGGCTGTAAAGGCTGGGAAAAAACTATCTTACTTATTTACTTTTAAGTAACTCACAGGTATCTTCTTGATCCACCAGTGGATGAAACTCTTTGGCAGCCCTCAGTTCAAAGCCTGGTCGGAGTATGTTAGCTACAACCCAAACCAATCAATGTGGCAGAGGATCCTGCCTGGAGGCCAGGAGCCTCTTAATTCAAACTTTCTCAGAGGCAGTTCTCCAGCCTTTGCTGGCAGCCCCCTCCCTTTCCCCGGGTAGGAAATAATTCCACTCCCCTCTGCGTCCTCAACAATCAGTCCTAGTCAGTGGAGAGGGAGATTTAGGGGGTCAGATCTCTTTAGTCCCACGCGGCTCCCAGGAACAATGGCGCAGCCCCACCCAGCCTGGAAGGGCTCCTGGGACACAACAGACCAAATCTGTGGGTCAAAAGCTGAGTCAGCCTTAGGCTGTGTGCCTCTCTCCCCTTTCCTAGGGAGGTGGATTCCTGCAGCCCTCCCTGTCTGCAGCTGCGGTCCCCTAGGCTGGAGAATTCAAAAGTGTCTACAGGGTGGGGGAGGGTGCTGGCAGCTGCAGCTGCAGCTTTTAGCTCACAGTTTTGCAATCACAATTCTTTTCCTTTGCCCCTCTCTCTTCTGGGCGGTGTCCAGCCTTCCCTGGTGTCCTAAACCCTACAACATTTTTTTCCAGACCATCTCTGCCTGTCCTCTAGCTATTTTTCTGGGACAGAAGAGAGTCCTGTGTCTTTCTAGTCTACCATCTTCCCAGAAGTAACTAAACAATGCACCTTGGCTGAAGGAAAGCATAATGAAAACGATTCATACAAAAACCTAAAGCAAGAAAGTCTGAGAATCACTGGTCTGGTGGCATTCTTTCCAAATCTACTATTCTGAGTCACAGCACCCTCCAGGACGAAAGATCCTAACTGAGGCCACGCTTGCACAATTACCAAAGCTCTCATAATTTAGTAAGTGGGCAGAAAAATGGAAAGTGAACCCCAAGCCTGTCAGCTGTTCACTTTTCCTAACTGGGCGACTTTCCCATCTATGGAGTGAAGGGTTTGGACAAAGCAAGACTTTAAAGTCATTTTCATCAGTAAAACACGTTCTTGATGACTCTAAGTGGAACGTAATCTCATCTATACTTTAAAAATGATGAGCTGCTAAAAGTTATCAGCAAAAATGGTAAAAATGTTTATGGGCCAAAGTCCAACTTAGAATACCCCAAATTCAACATTCTCCATCTTCCTTCATACGTCCTCCTTCTCAAAAAATGCCGCCCTTGCACCAGAACCCTGAGTCTTCTGTAAGCTTTCGCCAGCCACGCCTAGCAGCTTTACAGCGCCTGCAGAGGGCCTCGGGACACCGCCCCGTGCCCCCTCGTGGGAACCGGAGATCCTCGACAGCGCCCCGCGAGGACTTCTTCAGAGCCCCCAGGAACTGGGAGCTGATTGCAGCCATTGTCAGGGGTCTGCCTCGCCCACGCTCCTCTTCTCAGGCCACAGCTCCCCGGACACAAAGGCGCACCCCGAGCAGCCCTGACTAGACCGCAGGGGCTTGCTCGGCCCACCACCCCGAGGCTACGCCAGGGCCCCCAGCCCAGCCGGGGCACTCAGCCGCTCCTTCCCAGCCGTCCTGCCTGGGAAACGTTCGTCCTTCGGGATGGCCTCCTGAACTGAGGACACGTGAACTCAGGAGCTTTGGAATGCCCTGATCAATCGTGTACGTTCCAAATGGTGAAGGAAGTTTATGACCGGGAAGAATCAGGCAAGACAAGAGACGCAACGACCAGGATCCTGGAGGCTTTCCTGGTCCCCTTCCAGCTCCCGGGACACTGGGCTCCCTGGAATTCCACGAGATAGCTCTGGAGCCTTCTAACAAATTGCCCTTTCCTTCTTTTTTATTATTACTAAGTGATTCTGAGCGGTTTTCTCCTAACCTGAAATTGCAACCAAAAGACCCTCGATGAAACACAGCTCAGGAGCCACCTCAGAGTGCCCAGCAAGCCAGCTCCAGGCGGTTGTGACGGTTACAAGAGATGCTCTCCTTTAGGATCTGCACAGACTAAACGAGCCATATTTGCCCTTGACAGCCCCTTCGGGCACTTTCCGCAAATGCATATTCCTCTTTCTCCTCGGCTCCTCCAATTCAACACACCCAACTGGCTCCTCCTCGCCGAAATCTCTCTCAATCACCAAAACCCATTCATCTCGGACAAATGCACACTCAGCTACCTTGCGGCTTGTCTGTTTTCTCAAAATGGTCAGGTCTGACCCTTGCTCACGTCAGAGGCCTTTATAGCCACCAGAGAGCCCTCGCAGAAGCTGCGAATCTTTCTGAATGAATGAATGAATGACTCATAAAGGAAGACACTTTCTGGGAGCCTGGCATGTGACAGTCACTGTGCGAGGCATCTACGTGGGACATCTCACTGAGTTCTCACGGCCGCCCTGCAGACACACGGCCACCCCTGCACTGGATGCTTTAAAGCAAACGCTTCCCTGGCTGCCTGTTACCAGCCCCGCGCTGCACAAAGTCCTCCACGTGTTTTAGTCCGTCTGCTTTTCACAACTCAGTGAGGCAGGCACTGTCCTTATCCCATTTTACAGGTGAGGAAACCGATGCACAGAGAATTTGCCTAAAGTTCCCAAGCAAATAAGTGGCAAAGCCTCTTCAGTTAATAATTTGCTCACAGAACCTAACAGAGTAAGAATCTGAATGCACATCTGCCTCCCAAGGCCAGGCTTTGACCCTTTCACTATAATAATGCCACGGATTGTTTTTGGAGGAAACCTTGCCCTTATGAGAGACAATGACCATTAAAAAAAAAAAAGTGGGGGGGGCAATAACTTGATGAAATAAAATTAAGAGTACTAGTCCTAGAAAAAAAATAGGAAGAAGAAGAAATTCCAACGTAATCTACGTGTAGCCTTACAGAGAATTAACACTACATATTGAGAAGTGCATCTTCCACCGTTCTGCAAGCTTCCAGGCTGCAGGTACCCCTTCTTACACATCCTAGAATTCCTTTCGGTGCCTAGCAGGCTACAACATGAGGCAAGTCCTCCGTGACCGCCTGGGGAGCTGGGAGCCCAAACGCCACAGCTCTGGCATGACATGCAAAGAGCTCACTGCTGACACACAGCAAGGAAAAAAAGGAGAATGTAAAGCTTTCAACCCCAACATACCTTCTTGCTTAAAATCTAAGGGTAATGGCCAACATCCCCATGACGTTATCTTCCAAAGAGGAAATGAGACCAGGGAGACTGGGCCCAGCCCTGGCCTAGCAGGTCAGGCAGTGCAGTGCTGGAACCAGCTCCTGCCTCCTCGTTTGCCACGCCTGCCTGACATCTGACATCTGTCCCCTATTCTGGACAGAAGGGCAAAGTCACTGGGCATAGACTGGTGCCAACAGCACGGGGGAAAAAATCACAAACAATATTTGTTTCCAGATGCTCACGCCAAACAAAAGATCTGATCATAGGATGTGTTATTCCTAAGACAGCAGGGAAATCACCTGGAGGCATCTCTGGAAAGAATTCAGGCATCTGAAAAGCAGAAGTCCCTCCCCCCTAGCAAATGGCTTCTTTGCACTCAGGGGACTGTGCTCTCTTTTATTTGCTTAGCACCTTCCACAGCCCTAAACAAGAAAAGGAAAGAATGAGTAAAGACTAGAAAATACAGGAGACAAAGACCTTGACATAAGCAAGTATGTTTCCTGTTTAATCAACTCCATTATCATTCATGTTCAATCTCAGGTTCAGGCTTGGCAGTGAGTTCATTTATTTCAACAAAAGAAAAGAAATGAGTCATGCTCGGTGGGACCCAAAAAGTGCTTTAAAGAAAATTTCTTTATCTGCCTTAACGCTTAAACCATAGCATTTGAAAACGAGAAGGGATCCTGGAATCCAATGCCTCTATTCTACAAGGAGCCCAGAAAGCTAAGGGACCAACAAAGTCTGCACAGTATTTGATTTTTAAAAAAAAAGAAAGAAAGAAAAGCCAGAACCAGAAGCGGGTGACCCGCTGCCCTGCCTTAGCCTCAGACCGTCCTCCTCACAGGCTGGCGACGGGCATGAGGTCAGGAGTCCTAGGTCCTACCTAGTTTCAGAGGAAGCTAAGCCACGGTGAACAAATAACCTCAGTTCTCCTTCAATCAGCAAGAAGAATGCCAACTACCCCTGGTTAATGTCTAAGGAAACAGAATTAACCGCTCCATCATTCCCTGCTGCTTCTTCAGGCAGGGCAAGGAACGCTTCCGCTTTTCAAGGGCTAAGACTGCAGATGTTGCAACATCCACTTTCTGCTAGTCGCCAGACATTCATGAGTGTAAAGCATTTATGACTGTTTGCATTCTGAATTGTAGTCTTGGTACAGCCAAGAGAGTTGCTGGCTGTCTTTTGATTATTTTATATTTTTATCGGAGATCATTCCCATACGGCATTTCCTTTCAATCCTCTAACCCAGCACAGAAACCCCCAGAAACTAGACGCTGGTAGCTCCGATTATCCAGCCTAAGCTGGAAAAGAGCGCCTGCTTTTCCCGATCCCGATGCCCTTCATTCCTCTCCATCCGTACGCCTGACCCCGGAACTGGCGCTGCAACTTGCAGCCTCCCCTCAGCCTTCGAGGATGGGGTTCTCTTAGTCACTGCCGATCACCCCACCCAGAGTCGCCTCCCTGACCTCCCCACCCCCCGAAATTCTGCCAGTCCTCTCAAGTGGGGCTGTTGCCCCACCTCCCTGGGGAAGACCCCCTGAGCACTCTCTCCACGTCCACCCCTCCTTCTCAGAATCTTTTCTGCCCATGCCACTCCTCGAGCCCTCATCAGCTGTTCTTCTAATAAAAGCCCAGGCTTCGGAGTCATGCAAACCTGGATTCAAACCCGTGGTTGAGTGACCTGGGGTAAGTAAAGTCCCCAAAGTTATGTCATTCTTAAAATGAGGCGCTGACGACGGCTTCCAGTGCAATGCTAACTAAATGAGCTAATATAGGCAGAGCGCCAAGCTCCTCATAAATGGCGGCTGTCACCGCTACCCTCAACACGTGTGCATCTTCTGAGGGCCAGGCCCCCAGCAAGCAAACTCCACCCACCCAACTCTTATCTTCCAAAACTAGGAGGTCCTTAAGCCCCCAGCCCACAGAGAAAAGGCATGAGAGACTATTCTGCACAAGTCTATGCAGATACAATCGAACAGATAATTTCACAGAAAAAATACAAGTTACCAAATTGTTTTAGAAAGCACACACAGACGCATTTCCATAGAAGGAGCAGAGAAAACTGTCACAAAAAAAATCAGTAGACCTAGATGGTTCCACAGGGGAATTCTACAAAAAGTACAGACCAAGGCTACTACATAATTTGGTCCAGAGGATTAAAACACGTAGACCAAGAGCTATTATATGGTTATGACAGTGGCTGAAAGGGTAAGTTTAAGGTCATGGGTATTACGAGAAGGAAAGCCAAAAAACGTAACATGGGACTCTATAACAGTGAAACCTCATGTAAAATACAAATATGGTGATAAGGCATATATAAGACTGTTTTACAAACTATAAATACAAGTACACTAGAAAGAAGAAAATAGAACAGCAGATGTGTACAGAAGGGGAAGCACAGAGAGATTGAGAGGTGATGAGATTTGTTTGGTTTTTGTTTTCATTCTTATTGGAATAATGAAAATACTCTAAAAATGAATGAAGTGATGAACGCACAACTATGTGATTATACCGAATACCACAGATTGTACACTTTAGATGGACTTATGCTTTATTAACATGTATCAATAAAATGATGTGTTAAAAAAAAAATGACCATTCAAAATTCTTTATTTGAGGCAGGTATAAAAACAACACCTAAACCTGATAAAGATCACACACTCACACACACACACCAAAGACCAATCTTACTTATAAATATCAATCATTTACAAATAAAATACTAGCAAGCAGAAACCAATACACTACATTAAGACCACACTATGACCAAATGATATTTATTCTTGGAAAGCCAGGAGCATTCAAGATTAGGAAATCTAATACGATTCACATTAACAGTCCTGTAGCCATTTGGCAATTTGATGTAATTATGAATTCCAAAAATATAATTGAATCATGCTTGTAAACTGATCTGTTAATCTGGGCATGATTAAGTTATGATTAGGGCGTTGAGCCCCACCCCTTGGTGGGTGGGGAATCAAATATAAAAGGCATGGTAAAGGATAGAGGGAGCAGTTTTGAGTAGCAGTTTTGATGTTGGAGTTTTGATGTTGGAGAGAAGGCCCCAGGAGAAGAGAAGCAAGCCGTTCACCTGATAGTCTACAGCTGACCTTGTGGAGGAACCAGAGGAGCTGAGCCTGGAGAGAAATGCAGCCCCGGGAAGAGAGGAACCCAAGAAGCCTGAACCCTGGCAAACGTCAACAGCTGTCTTGCTGCAACACGTGGCAATGGACTGTGGTGAGAGAAGAAACATAACGCTTTATGGCCTGGTATCTGTGGGCTTCTACCCCAAATAAATACCCTTTATAAAGACCAACCATTTCTGGTATTTTGCATTAGTGTCCCCTTGGCTGACTAATACAAGTCCTAAGGAGAAGATCATTTCATTAACATAGATGATGAGAAGACCTT
>JAQZBX010036492.1:0-24155 GCA_029593785.1 Cabassous unicinctus
AAAAGGAAACTGCTGGTTGTTAATAGAAAAGGGAGGTAAAGAAAATGTCAAAAAATGAAGTTTCTACAAAAAGCCTTGGAAATGGGAAAGGAAGATGTGGGAAGTAAATTTCATCAGACAATAGGTCCCTGTGAATAGCTTTTGAGAGGAGGATGATAGCTGAACCAGGGCAGAGGAAGTACTAGAGGAACCCTGGGAAGGCTGGAATTAGGGTTCATGGTAGAACTCGACAGACAGGCGGGAACCACCCCCCAGTAATAAAACCAAAAACATCCTGAGGATCAGGCATACAAACATGCCTCTTGCTTTCATGAGTAAATGTTTATTTGCAATAAATAAAATCAATTACATGGGCCTTTTTGAAATTGTGGGACAATCATGAAAAACTTCAAGTGAGCTAAGAGATAATAATTAGAAATTGATGGTACTCTGCCCACTATATTAAATGTATATTAAAAATGATATTTTCTTGTTTTCAATTTTTTAAAAAACTATGCTGTTTTATTGTTTAACTTTTGGAAAGATAGATGTATTTGTAAAGGCTTTCCATAGTTTAACCATACATATTGCCTCTCTTAATCCTATTTGCCCCTGAAGATTTTAAGTTCTTCAATGTCAAATTGTCCTGTCATGATGGCTGCCAGAAACCTAACCCCTAGAGTTGGGGAGAGCCTCTTTCAAATCCAATTCCAAGTGGTATCTTACGAGGGAATAGAGAAAATAATTCTGGATCGGCTGGAGCAAGTCTATCTGCCAATTGCATCTTCTTACCCTTTAACATATAATTAGACCTGGCAGGCATATGGCAAATGCTTTTTCAGTGTACTCTACACACAATGCACAAAACCATTTCCAAATGGTATTTCTGGTCCCTCATTTTTTGGCCCACCAGCTGGCTCTGTTGTGTGAGTGTGCTGTGTAATTCTGACCCCTAGTGGCTGAGGCGGCTAGACCTCGTTACATTTCAATAAACGTTCCATAAGGTACCATGTACCAAACTGCCAACCTGGTTGATTTGTCTGTTTGTTTTTATTTAATTTTCATGTGTATTTTCATTTCAATTCTGACTTGAAGTCCATCCCCTCTCTACTCTTCCATCACGCAGTGTGCCTCCTTCTCCATCTGTCAAGCAATACACAACCATGCAATCAAAGTTGCTTCTATGTCAGGTGATAGAGAATGGGACATATGATTTAATGCAAGCAGAACTGTTTTCGGTTTTATACCCAATCAGGAGGTCATCTCTTTCTATAGGAGGATGACAATAATATCTATGTTATGACACCAAATGTTTAACGTGCGCCAAGTACCTTTCCCAGGGTTTCCAGTTTGAACTCAGGGACAACTATTATTTTCACTAGATTTACTCCTGATAGTTGCATCTTGTGCCCTAAAGCCTTCTATCAAAATCCAAATATTTTACCTAGGTTGAATTAATATCTACTATCAGGTATCTTTTAATGCTAGTAGTACCTTTAGCTAGTTTATGTAGTAGATAAAAACAATTAAGCCAGAATCTGAAGAAATGCACATAGAACTGGGTCATTTTGAAAGAAGGATAGTCAGCAAGGTAAAATATGGAGCAGGAAGTATAACAGAAAGTCTAACATTTAGAAATCATCATGGATGCCAATTGTATTTATACACACATACATACACAATGTTTATTGCATTCAGTCTTTACAAATTTCTTGAATGGCAAGCAGGAATATTCACCCATTTTGCAGTTATATAAAGTAAAGCCTTTTCTTTACCAGACTCACTTAAAGTTAGAGAGCTCATTAATGGGAGGCCTGAAAATTGAGAGCATGTTTTTTTTTATTTTTATTTTTTTATTTTTTATTTTACTAAAGGTCTAACGTCCTTTTTATACAGGATGTATTGGAAGGGACAATTCTGTGCGGCCCTTTGACAAACCCCTTATTTCAGAAGGGCGTAGAGCAGTTGGGAGAGTAGGAGAAGGAGCAGGAGAGTTTAAAGTGAATTATGAAAAATGGAATAAATTGAATTATACCATCATCTTTCTAGGAGTTGGAAAGCCAACTGGACCTGCTCAGAACTCAAAGGCAAATGTGGAATTTTGTGGGGATATGGGAATGTGCATATTACTGGTTAATACAGTAGAAATCAAGGAGTAGAATTTTAGTCTGTGTTTGGATTTTATCATCATCAATAAATATTTGAGTACTTTGATGTTTTAGGCACTGTGTTAAAAAATAAAAATTATGATAAAATGAATAATATTTATTCTTTTATCAAAAGTTTATATTTGCCTTAAATAAGAGATGCCATGTAACCTAACAGTGAAACTGTAAGATAAATATTATTTCCTTTCCACAACAAAAAGTTGAGGTTTCAAAATGTCAAAAAATTTGTCTAAGGTTTTATGCTTATAACAGTACAGGGAACTCTCATCCTCATATCCTGTGTTCTTAACTACAAAGACAAATATATAAATAAGAGATGGTCCCTACCTCCTTAAAGGGGCTTTAAAGACATACACGTGAAGTATAAACTGATGCATATATTAAGACATTCAGAGGTAAAGTAGATGCAAGATGAAAATAAGGAAGATAAAAACAGAGTAAAGTTAATTTGGATTTCAATATGTAATAAATTGGACCATTAAAATTGGATTGTATAAAAGAAGCTTTTTTCATCATGTCATGTTAATTATTAACTTGTGTCATTTTGGGTTAATTTTAAAAAAAAATTTAATTCGAGAAGTTTTAGGTTTACAGAAAAATCATGTAAATAATACAGCATTCACACATACTACCCCCAATTATTAACACTGCATTAATGTGGTACATTTGTTACAATTGATGAAAGAATATTATAATTGTATTATTAAATAAAGTCCACAGTTTACCTTAGAGTGTATTTCCCCCCCATATACCACCTGTTTACTAACACCTTTCATTAGTATGGTATACTTGTTATAATTCATGAAAGAACATTTTTATAATTGTACTATTAACTATATTCCATTGTTTACAAGAGTTCACTGTTTTGTACAGTCTTTTGTTTCATATTTTAATTTTTATTCTAGTAACATATACAACCTAAATTTCACCTTTTAGCTACATTCACATACATAATTCAGTGCTTTAATTACACTCATAATGTTGCGCTAACATCACCATCATCCATTTCCAAAATGTTACAATTAACAAAAATTGAAATGCTATACAAATAAAGCATTAACTCCCCATTCCCTACTACCAGCCCAGCCCTTGGTAAACTATATTCTAGATTCTAACTCTATGAGTTTGCTTTTTCTAATGATCTCATATCACGGAAATCATACAATATTTTTCCCTTTGTGTCTGGCTTATTTCATTCAACAAAATGTCTTCAAGATTCATCAATGTTGTCATATGTACCAGAACTTCATTCATTTTAATGTTGAATAATATTCCACTGTGTGTATATGCATTTTATTTATCCATTCATCGGTGATGGATGAACTTGGGTTGCTTCCATTTCTTGGCAATTTTGAATAATGCTGCTAAGAACATTGGTGTGAAAATTTGTTTTATTCCCTGCTTTCAATTCTTTTGGGTATATATCTAGTGGAGGGATTGCTGGGTCATATGACAATTCCATATTTAGCTTTCTGAGAAACTGCCAACCAGTCTTCCACAGTGGCTGCACCATTTTACATCCCCACTGCCAATGAATGAGTGCTCCTATTTCTCCATATCATTGCCAACACTTGTAATCTTCTTTTTTTTTTTAATAGTAACCCTTCCAGTGGGTATGAAATAGTATCTTGTTGTGGTTTTGTTTTAATTTCTCTAATCGCTAATGATGTGGAGCATCTTTTCATGTGCTTTTTAGCCCTTTGTATATCCTCTTTGGAGAAATGTCTATTCAAGGTTTCTGCCCATTTATAATTGGGTAGTTTGTCTTTTATTGTTGAGTTGTAGGATTTCATTATACGTTCTGGATACTAAATCGTTATTGAATATGTGGTTACCAAATATTTTCTTCCATTGAGTAGCTGTCTTTTCACTTTCGTGATAAAGTACCTTAATGCACAAAAGTTTTTAATTTCACTATTTTTTATTTTGTTGCTTGTGCTTTGGGTTATAATGGCTAAGAAACCATTGCCTAACAGATGGTCCTAATGATGCTTCCTTACATTTTCTTCTAGGAGTTTGTTAGTCCTGGTTTTTATATTTATGTCTTTGACAATTTTGAGATACTTATTTTATATGGTGTGAGATAGAGGTCCTCCTTCATTCTTTTGCATATGGATATCATTTCTCCCAGCACCATTTGGTGAAGAAACTTTTTTCCCAATTAAATTGATTTGGTAGCCTTGTCAAAAATCAATTGGTCATAGATGTGAGGTTCTATTCCTGAATTCTCAATTTGATTCCATTGATGTATATATCTATCCCTGTGCCAGTACTGTTTTGATCACTGTAGCTTTGTAATAACCTTTACAATCAGGCAGCGTGAGTCTTCCAACTTCATTCTTCTTTTTCAAGATGGTTTTGGCTATTGGGGCCTCTTACCCTTCCAAATAAATTTGTTATTGGCTTTTCCATTTCTGCAAAGTAATGGAAAATGCAAAGGCTGTTGGAATTTTGATTGGGATTGTGTTGAATCTGTAAATCACTAGAGGTATAATTGACATTATAACAATATTTTGTCTTCCAATCCATGAGCATGGGCTGTCTTTCCATTTACTTAGATCATCTTTGATTTCTTTTAGCAAAGTATTGTGGTTTTCTGTGTATAAGTCTTTTATGTACTTTGTTAAAGTGATTCTTAGATATTTGATTCTTTTAGTTGCTATGGTAAATGGATTTTTTCCCCTTAAATTCCTCCTCAGATTCCTCATTACTAGTGTATAGAAACACTACTGATTTTTGCGTGTTCATCTTGTACTCCTCCACTTTGTGAATTTGCTTATTGGTTCTACTAGCTTTGTAACAGGTTTTTCAGGATTTTCTATATAGAGGATCATGCCATCTGCAAACAGTGAAAATTTTACTTCTTCCTTTCCAATTTGGGTGCCTTTTATTTATTTTTCTTGCTTAAGTGCTCTGACTAGAACTTCCAGTACAATGTTAAATGATAGTGGTGACAGTGGACATCCTTGTCCTGTTCAGATCTTACAGTTTTTCACCATTGGGTAAGCTGTTGTTGGCTGTGGGTTTTTCACATATGCCCTTTAACTTGTTGAGGCAGTTAATCTTATATATGTATTTTTCTAAGTGTTTTTTTTTATCAAAAAAGGATGCTGGATTTTGTCAAATGCCTTATTCTGCATCAACTGAGATGTTCATGTGTTTTTTCCCTTTGTTTTGTCTATGTTGAATCACTCTTGCTTACCTGGGATAAAATTCACTTGATCATAGTGTGAGATGTGCTGTTGTGCTGTTGGATTTGATTTGCAAGTATTTTGTTGAGGATTTTTGCATCTATATTCATAAAGAATTTGGTCTGTAATTTTCTTTATCTGCCTTTGGTATTAGGGTGATGTTGGCCTCATAGCATTAGTTAGGTAGTGTTCCCTTTTCTTCAATTTTTGGAAGAGTTTGAGCAGGATTGGTATTAATTCTTCTTGGAATGTTTGGTAGAATTCACCTGTGAAATCATCTGGTCCTGGGCTTTTCTTTTTTGAAAGGTTTTTGATTACTGATTGAATCTCATTACTTGTAATTGGTCTGTTGAGATCTCTTTATTACAAAATCCGTGTAGGTTGTTTGTGTGTTTCTAGGAATTTTTTCATTTCTTTTAGGCCATCTATTTTGTTGGTATAGAATTGTTCATAGTATCATCTTATGATCCTTTTTATTTCTGTGGGGTCAGTAGTAATGTCCCCCCCACCACCACCCATTACTGCTTTTATTTGCATCTTTTTTTCTTTGTCAATGTAGCTAAGGGTTTGTCAATTTTATTGATCTTTTCAAAGAAACAACTTTTGGTTTTGTTAATGTTCTCTATTTTTTTTTTCATTCTCTATTTCATTTATTTTTCACTCTAGTCTTTGTTATTTCTTTCCTTCTGCTTGCTTTGGGTTTTGTTTGCTGTTCTTTTTCTAGTTCCACCAGATAAACAGTTGGGTCTTTGATTTTAGCACTTTCTTCTTTATTTAATGTAAGCATTTAGGGCTATAAATTTCCCTGTCAGCACTTCCTTCACTGGATCCCATAAGGTTTGATATGTTATGTTCTCATTTTCAATTGTCCAAAGATATTAATTGATTTCCCTTGCAATGTCTACTGTGACCCAATAATTGTTAATCTTATATATGTATTGTGTACTGTGACCCAATAATTGTTAATCTTATATATGTATTGTGTGTTATTTAACCTCCATATATTTGTAAATTTTCAGGTTCTCCACCTGTTATTGATTTTCAGCATAATTCCATTATGGGCAGAGAAGATGCTTTGCATAATTTCAATCTTTTAAAGTTTATTGATACTTGTTTTGTGACCCAACCTGTGGTATATCCTGGAGAATGATCCATGTGTACTTGAGAAGAATGTATATCCTGCTATTTTTGGGTACAATGTTCTGTATATATCTGTTAAATCTAGTTCTTTCATCATATTCTACAAGTTCTCTTTTTTTAAAAAATCAATTTTCTTTCTAGATGTTACATTTATGGATGAGGATCTTGTATTAAAGACTCCAACTCTTACTTTATTGGTGTCAATTTCTCCCTTCAGTTTTGCCTATGTTTGCCTCATGTATTTTGGGGCATGATGGTTAGGTAAATATTTATTATTGTTATTTCTTCTTGGTGGATTGACCATTTATTAATATATAGTATCCTTTGTCTCTTATATCAGTTTTTGACTTATACTCTATGTTGTCCAATATTAGTATAACCACCTCAGCTCTCTTTTTTTGGTTACTCTTTGCATGGAATATCATTTTCCATCCTTTCACTTTCAACCTATTTGTATACTTGGGCTAAGGTGCATTGCTATTAAACAACATACAGTTATACCATGTTTCTTTAATCCATTCTGCCAATCTGTGTCTTTTGAGTGGGGATTTTAATGCATTAACATTCCAAGTTATTATTATAAAAGCAGAACTTATTTCAGTCATTTTGTCCTCTGGTTTTCATGTCATATCTTTTTTTTTTTTTTTTTTTTTTTTTTGATCTCTCTTTTCTTTTACTGCAATCTCTTTTTCTGCATAGTTTATCTTTTGTGATGTATCTTATTGATCCCTTTCTCATTTCTGTATATTTTAAGAATGCTTTCTACGTGGTTACTCTGGGGTTTGGGTTGCACAACCTACATCTATTGGCTATTAATTTGAAAAGATACCACTTTAGCTTCAATAGCTCACACATTCTGCTCTCATAACACTCTGTTTCCCCTCTTTATGTTGTTTCTGTTGCCCATACTTCTTTATATTTTGTGTGTCCATTATCAGGAAATATGCCCTTTTCTTCTTCAATTGCATTCTGACTCTTATAGGAATTGAAGAGTAGAGTTATATATTGAAGTTACAGAACTATTGAGTCTTGCATTTACCCATTTAGTTACCTGTACTGAAGATCTTCATTTCTTCACAGTTCTCCAAGCCACTCTTTCCTGTCTTTTCCTTCCAACCTGCAGAACTCCCTTTAGTAATTCCTGTAGGGCAGGTCTCTTGCTAATGAGCACTTAGTTTCTGTTTATCTGTGATTATTTTAAACTCCCTCTCATTTTTGAGGGATAGTTTTGCCAGATAAAGAATTTTGGGTAGGCAGTTTTTCTCTTTCACTACCTTAAATATATCATACCACTGCCTTCTTGCCTCCATGGTATATATTGAGAAATTGGCACTTAGTCCTATTGAGGATCCTTGTATGTGATGAATCACTTTTCTCTTGCTGCTTTCAGGATTCCTCTTTATCTTTGGAATTTAACATTATGATTAGTATGCGTCTCAGAGTTGGTTTATTAGGATTTATTCTGTTTGGAGTATGTTGCGCTTCTTGGACATGTATATTTATACCTTTCATAAGAGCTGGGAAATTTTCAGCCATTATTTCTTCAATTTTTTTTTCTGCACCTTGTCACTTCTTTTCTCCTTCTAGAACACCCATGATATGTATGTTTGAGCGCTTCATGGTGTCACACAAATCCCTGAGACACTGCTC
The DNA here is from genome assembly GCA_029593785.1 of Cabassous unicinctus. Classification (NCBI taxonomy): domain Eukaryota; kingdom Metazoa; phylum Chordata; class Mammalia; order Cingulata; family Chlamyphoridae; genus Cabassous; species Cabassous unicinctus. The sequence continues at coordinate 8,129 of JAQZBX010036492.1, forward strand.
AATTTTTTTCTATTCTTTTCTCTGCCTGTACTTCTGACTGAATGATTTTCATTGTCCAGTCTTTTGGTTTGCTGATTCTTTCTTCTGCCTGTTAAAATCTGCTGTTGTAAGCCTCTAGTGTATTGTTAATCTCTACTATTGTGACTTTCATCCCCATAATTGCTGTTATATTTCTTTGTATACATTCAAATTTTTCTCACACATTGTCTCATTAATAATCTTCATCTCTTCATGAATGTTTTCCTTCATCTCCTTGAATTGATTCAGGAAATTTGTTTGAACGTCTTTGATTAGTTGTTCCAAATTCTATGTCTCCTCTGAAGTTTTAATTTTTTTCCTTTGACTGAGCCATATTTTCCTGTTTCTTAGTATGGCTTGTAATTTTTTGCTGATTACTGGGCATCTGATTATTTTGATATGCTAACTCTGAAGGTCAGTTTCTCCATCTTGCTTAGGGTTTTATTGTTGATTGGCTTTGTGTTAAGGCTCTTCTTTGATGTTTGGTCCAACTTATTCTGGACCTTAGAATAGCACATTTTTAATTCTTCAGATTTTCTCAGCTCTTCTTCTCCTGAGTCTATGCAGTGCAAATTTAAAAATTTCACTTTTTATGAAATTGTTTCACCTCCATGAGAAAGCTTCCTTTCCTGTGTTCCTTCTCCATGAATCTTGATCTGTTCTGTTTGTTCTTGTGCAGAATTTTCTCCCCAGTTCCTATAATTTGTTTAAATTCTCTCCCTTACACAGTCTTTCTTTTCTTTATACTTTTTAGTACTGGGACCCATCCTGTCTTACAGCAACTCAGTCCACCCTCTTTTACTTCTGTGAGGATTTTCTGTCTCTGATTTCTTCCCCATTAGAGTATCACATCCAGGGACCCAGATGGTGTCAGTCCAGAAAGTGATTAATCCAGAAAATTCCATTTTGTATTTAGGTGGTCCATCCAACAGAGACAGGTCTGAATGTGTGTATCTTTGGCCAGCAGTTGTTCTGTGGTTTCTCTCCCCCCCCCGGGGGCTCTTTTGTATGCAACCCTCCTCACCTACTTGTTTTCTTCCCTGGGTCTCTGTGGACTTGGGTCCCTGTCCATGGATATGCATGGGGTACAAACTTGCTGCTGTGAATGGCTCAATAGTCTGTATCTGCAGCAGGAGGAAACTGGGCCATGCAGCCTGTGTGTGACTCCCAAGCTGCATAGAACCAAGTGAAAGGAAGGGGCCAGACTGGTGGGTCTGGAATGGAAATCTCCTACTTGATCATGGAGATTTTTTTTCTTTTCCTTTGATTAAGCATTTGTGGAGTCCTTCTCCCATCTCTATTATCTTCCAGAATTCCAAGCAAGTGGTATTTGCCTTTTTATTAGTTGATCCTGAGGGGAGACTTTTCTAGGGGATGTCTTACATGAATGTGTTGATGATGTTCCCAACAGATTTTTGCCTTGGGTTAAAGTTTTAAAAGAACTGGTGCAAAGAGATCATCTAAGGATTATTTACCATCCAGATGAGACATGTGGAGGATTCCCTCACTCTATGATGTCACCATCCAGGGATGTACTGGGACAGGAAAGTCACATAGTATTTATCCATGACCACATGGTGGGTGGGGCTTAAAAAGATTTTCATATCATCTGTCTGAGGAAAAAGGAGAAAGACGAAGAGATGAGGAGAATCCATTGTGAAAGAATTTCCAGTGACAACTTTTCATTAATTTAAGCAACTAGATGTTGGAATAATTAAACAAACAACAACAACAAAAAAACATTTACTGTAATCAACCATTTCTAAATCATGCTGATGAAATATTAAGCTTTTACTTGGAAATCAGCTTGAGTCTTAAGATTCTGGGAGTGAAATCAAGTAGGCTTTTTGAACTTTGAGCAGGTACGCAGCACAAATTTGATTTTCTGTTCTTGAAGAAAGTCCTTGGTTCTTTATGTGTTTGAATTTGGCCATATTAACTATACTTTAAATTATGCCTATCTGGCTTCAAATAAGATTAGTATGTTAGGAAACTCTTGGATTCCATTTGGAGATTTATAATCATGTATTCCCTCAATGGAGTGGTTCCCATGAAGCTCTGAAAGTTGAAGATGCAATCAAAATTAGATATTTAGATTTTTAACATCTTGAATTTCATATTCATGATTCATGTTGAATATGCTTCTTGATTACTTGGAGCCTTCGTCTCCTCATTTGTTAACTTGGATGGGTTACTTCAGCAGAGTCTTTGTGAGGAACAAATGAAATAAACACATGAAGAAGCCTAGTGCCCAAACACTAGTTGACTCTTGATTCTTAGGGAGGCCCTTTACTTTACTTTGCAGGCTCATTACCTATTTGTCCCCACACTGAACAGCTTCTGAATGATATATATTCCTTGCACTTGTTTATTGTTGTTATTGCATGCAGTATTTTAAAAATTTTTGACATATCCCCATTCTTATCATTATGTCTTTTCCCCAACTTTCTTGTTTGTTTGTGTGCTTGTTAATGCTCTCTTTCACTAAGCTACTTCTAATCATCAGAAGGTCTAAGAAACAAGTTGCATACACTCGTCAGAATTGCCTTTGAAATAATGAGAAATTAAGTAGAAGCTGGAATGCATCTGTGGACTTCTGTGGGTGGGCTTTGAGGCACTTATTTTGGCCACTAATAATAGTTATAACTAATCTTTATTGAGCCTCTCCTCTGTGCCACATACTATGCTAGGCATGTAATTTATATTTTCTCACTAAGAAATGTTTTATTATTATTGTTATTTTCTATTTCCTTACATATTTCTGGAGGTCAGGGATTGTATATTATTGATCTTTGTCTCCTAGTGTGGAGCAAAATTGTTACATAGAAGGTACTCCATAAATATCTCTCATATACACAAATGATTGCAACTTTGAGTTCCAGAGTAGGAGGCCACTTCTGTTCCTGGCTGGGCATCTTATCCAAAATGCTATCATTGATCATCCCATCTGTGAAATAGCTTTGATATGCTTCTCTATGACCCACAGTTGTTCTTGTACCAATTCAGCAACCAAAAATATAATAAAATAAAATGCTGTGTATAAACTATTTTCATAGAGTAGCGATCTCTTTCTTTCTTTGCCTCTTTCAGATACTCTGACATTACCTCTCCAGTCTTTTGTGCTATTAGCACAAAGGGAGAAACCCACTAACTTGTTAATATGAAATCCTTTGTGAAACCAATGATCAGCAACATTAATAAAAATTAAGTCAGAAGCTGTGAAGCAATATGACACACTAATACCACAAGCTGAGAAAAATAACTCCTAGTATGCTGGAATAATCCTCATAACTTCATGCCAACAACTTCCCTTATGTCCGGAATATATGCAAGGTCAAACTAGGAGTATTGGGGAAATTCCAGAAGATGAATTTACAAAAATCTTTTCCTTGAAAGAGGAGCTCCTTCTAACTTTGAGGATCTTAAGGGTAGGAAATATATCTCTTCAAATGCCTTGAATTTTCATCCAAGGTAATCTGGAATGTGGTGAGTAAGGTAGCATTGAAATAGCGGACATACAGGCAAGAAGGATCAGAGGTCTGGATAGCATATAATCCAACTGAATGCACATGTCCTGGGCCCCTGCCATGCATGCATCCAACACTCCTACTACATGTCTAGGGCTCCCTCAAACTGTGGTGGATATGAAACATCCCCTCTCCTAATTGACAGTCTCTACAGATGAGACTAATACAAATGAAAAATTGTCAGGCATTATGTATAGGGTAGAATGTAAATGTTAAATTGTCACAATAAATTGTCAAAAGATAATATAGAGGATAAGTACTCTGCCCTGTCAAAAATAATAATCACTTTGAGTTATTAGGGAAGGCCTCAGGAAAGAATTAATATATTTGGGATGTTAAAGCCAGAAGGGAAGATAGAAATAAGCCAGACAAATGCATTTTATATATTTTCTTATAAGTGAAATTTATCTTTAAATAAACTCTTAAGCAGAAGCCTTAACATGTAACTGTTAACAAAGCAGAACTGATCTGGTTGAAGTTACAGAAGGGAATGTGATTCCCAGTGCCCTATAACCACCTCCTCATACCCACTGCATTCTTAGTGCATCTCTGTGAAGCCTCAGAGTCTTTCTGAATCTACTTTGAAAATCCCTGAAAATAAAAGCTGGAAATACATCCAGTTACAAATAACAGTATACATGGCCAAAATAACTTTACAAGGGAGGTAATTTTTCTCCCTTAAAAGCAAGTCTGAAATATCACTGGTATTGATTCAGATGTTCAACAAGATGTTTCATCAGCAATTCAACGTCTCTGTTTTATTTTTGCATTATTATCAAATCGGGTTGCTTTTTAAAATAATTCTTGCTTCATTGTCAAAAGATGGCTGCTGCAGCTCCAGACATAACATCTGCCTTTAAGACAAGAAGAGGGGGAAAGTGGCAATGACAGCTAGAATTATCTTTCTCTCTCAACAAAAAAAGGAAAAGAATCTCATGAACACCCAGCAGATGATTGCTTATGTCTCATTAACCATAATTGGGTCACATGACCATCCCTATTTACCAAGACATCTGGGGAAAAAGTTATCTCACCTGGTGCTAGGATTAAAACTCTAAACTGAAGTGGGTTTTTATTTTTCAGGGGGATGAGGGTTGATAATCAACCAACAGTGTACATCTAGCCACAAATCTCCATTCTATAATTATTTCTTTGGCTTGGTTAATAACACCAGTAAATTGATGTTGGGACTTTTGTCCACAGTCTCAAACTGGACCTTGACAAATACATCAAATTTGGAAAAGTAGAGAGACAGGGAGAGAATGTTACAGTGTGTTGGGGATTGAATAATGCATCCTGTGGATATGACCCGTTTGTAAACAGGACCTTTTGATGAGATTATGTTTAGTTATGGTGTGGCCAAATGAATCAGGATGGGTCTTAATTCTATTACTGGAGGACTTAAAGGGAAGGCTACGGAAAGAAACCGTAGGAGAAGTGAGAAGCCGGAAGTCATTGGAACTTCGAAGAGAACAGAGAAGTTGTTGCCATGTGCTTTGCCATGTGACAGAAAAGCCAAGCAACCCCAAAGAGTTCCAGCCAGCCAGAAGATACCAATCCAAGGGGAAGCAAACCTTCAAGTCTCTGAAATCATGAGCCAATAAATTCCTGTTATTAAGCCAAGTCATTGCATGGTATTTGTTTTAGCAACTAGAAACCTAAAACAAAGTAGAAAAACAGAAGTCAAATGCATGGAACTGAAATTACTGTGCTGAATGCTTTCAAATCTAATGGTATACTTTCATTTTTAGTCATTTAAAAATCACACCTTTTTTCTACATTCCATTTTTATTTGAATATAATTCTTTAATATTTTCTCATTGTAAATGCTTTAGTATTATAAGACCCTTTTCTCTTCACCTCTAATTATTTTACCAGGCTGAGATTTTTTTTTCCCCTTTGATGGTGACTGTGTGAATTTATTTGCTTTAATACTAAGGTTAATCAAACTAGAGAGTTCCTGATCAGACCCTAACTTGTCTAATGTCAAATTCCAGCTATTCGTCCGACTGGGTGTATAAACTTGCAAAACTACTTAACATCTCTATAACTCCGTTTCACCACCTGCAAGATGGAGGCATGGTGCCTCCCTCCTAGGCTTGCTATGAATTATACCTGAGTAACTACAGGTATGGCCCTTGGAAGAATGCCAGGCACACACTGCACACTCACCAAGCGTTGCCTATTATTAATGGTTGGTGAGCTCCTGGTGTGCTAGAATTCTCTTTTCTTAAGTTTTTGATGGTAATTTTCACTGTTGACTTACCACTTTCCATGAATATACTCTAAAGCTAAGGAAATTTACTTTTAATATAATTATATCTGATTCTTATGTCTCTTACCCCCACTGACAACTGGCGTGTTTCTCCTGCTTCATTTTACTTTCATTGAAAAAGCCATATGATGAACAAATCCTTACTAAAATCTTACTGACCTACTAGTTTCAGGAATTGGAATATACTTAGAAAAAATAATGACCAGGGGTAGAATAGCAGGCAGTAGAAAAGGAGTAAATGAGAATGGCTTCCTAGTTTCTCCCAATTTCCAATATTTAGATAATTATGTACTAACTGCATATGTACATGTCTTACTGTGTTCCTATTTAAATGTTCAAAAGATCCTTTCCTAAAAGCATGAAGGTGGGACTAAGCCCAACTAAATAGCTACATAAAACAGGATGGGGTTGGTAAATACTTAAAAGCCTGTTATTTCAAAACATAACAAAAATGGCTGATGTTGTCAAGAATTGGGATTCTTGCTCATTGGAACTAAAATAATAAAGACGGCATTATATATCTCCCTTGAAGTTTCGACTCTTCAAAACTCCTTGTTTCCTTGACTTAGCTACAATTCATCAGGCCACCACTCAGATGAAGGTCAAGGCAAGGGTACCTGGAGTCTGCAGGAATCCCTTGAGCAGCCATGCAAGCCATACACTTTTTTAAAAAAAGATGTATTTATTTATTTACTTTTATCCATTTTAACCTCCCCTCCCCCGTTTTTGCTGTTTTGTGTCCATTTGGTGGGCAATTCTCTGTATCTGTTTCCTGCCCTCTCTTCTCATCCTTCTCTTCCTGTCTTCGATCCTCAGAATCTCCGAAGTGGGAGAGAAGCGTTCTGCCACCTGTGCCACCTCAGTTCCTGGTTTTTCGGTGTGTCTCATCTTGGCTTTTCCTTGTGTCACTCTCCCGTCGTCATCTTGCTACGTGGCTCGGCCGGACCTGGCACGCCCACGTGCGGGGCCTGGGGGCTCGCCTGCTCGAGGGGCCTGACGGCACGACTTCTGTATATTTTTTAAATTTTATTTTACTGGGAGGTCCTGGGGATCCAACCCAGGTCCCTCCATATGGGAGACGGATGCCCAACCATTTGAGCCACATCTGCACCCAAGCCTTAGACTTACATTTTTGCTAAATGACACCAATATCTTTTTTTTTTTTGTAATGTATCAACTTAATTAAGCTGAACCAAGTTTCCAAAACATCACTTCACTACATTTCCTTGATTCGGGGTGGTCACAAGAAAAAGATGCACAAGATGCGCAGAAGTGAACAGAAGCCAAGTCTATGCTTTGGAGTTGGGGATGGGTCAGGCACTGTTGTGGCTGCCTCAGGTTTGTGCAGCTCTTGGCTCACCTTGCTGGTGAGGGCCACAGTAGAACTTATACCTCCTCTTGCTACCACAGGATCTCTGCCTTCAGCTTTTCCATGTTTTGGGTCAGGTGAGAGGCTTACTCCACTGCAAAGGTACCAGATTTTCCTGCAGGTCCCCAAATACTGAGGTTTGGAGATGGGGAGAGGCCAACATAGACATGAGTTGTCCCTGATCCTCCTCCACTTCATATGTATCTTTCCTTCCCAACTGCCTGCTCTGTGACGTCAGACTTAGGGCCAGAAGCAAAACGAGCAGAAGAAACAACTGAACCAATGTTGCTTTACTAGCTCTCTAATTTGAGTAAAGTCAAATTCTTATACTAAGTCCATTATTGTCTTCATTCCTAATGGTTTTGTTTCTTAGATTGAAGCTGGATTCTTGCACCTTTTAACATCTGTTCCCTTTTCAACATAGGAAGTGGTCAGAATTTTTGACTGCAAGTTATTCTGCACTTTTTCTGGTCACTTCCACAGCATGCCTCCACTTCTATACAGCATGCCTCTACTCTGTATCTTTGTCAACATAAATTTTATTGCCAGTATATTTATTTTTGTTATAATGTAACCTTTTTCTTTTCATTCTGCAATGACCCATCCATCTTTTCCTATATCTCTCATTTTAGCCAATATTCACCATAGTAATGACTATATAGATTCTTTTTCTTTTCCTAGAGGTTTTCAAATAGAAACATACTAGCTGGTCTTGGCTGTCTGAAGGAACTGGTAGGGATCCGCGGAGGTATAAACAGATTTAGCATAGGGCTGAGATGCCCTAGTTGTCAGAAGATATGTAATGCCCTATGTTCTAACTTCTAAACACCACGAGGATCTAAGTCAGCTGCTGAAGATTATGGAAAAACTTCTTTTAGGGGCTTTATAATGTATTATTTAGTATCTCATGGAAGTTATGGCTTTTCTTTGATTACAAACTTGGGTTTCCAAATCCAAATGGAGAAAGAGGAAAGGAAGATGGCTGAACTGTAAAGGCAAGAGCCATAGCAAGCCAATGTCTTGGGTGTGCAGCATTGGAGAAAATATGTTGAATTCTGAAGGAATGCAATGGCAATAGGATTTCTGTGGCATAATGCCTAACTCGGGGTGAGTGCTAGGAGGAAATATGGGCATGAAGTAGGGTTGAGAGTTTGGGAGAAGCTTAAAGCACAGCCAGGGAGCCTTAACTATTAATCTGCCCTTCTAAAGTCTTCATTGTGATTTAAATAAAGACCAAAGATGATGTAATATTACATCTGTGTTTATGAATGTTATTTGTTGATCTTCCAAAGATGCCAAAAGGAAGTATCTGCATGTATAAGGTACTTAGACAATCCTCTGCTATTCCTTTTGCCAACACTATTTTATGGTCATATAAATGGACATTTCTTGCTTGCTTTCCACAGTTTCTTATGCTGAGTAACTAATGATAAATATCTTTTTTCAATTAGTGTTACATATAACTATCAAACTATAAATACTACTGTACTGTGATCAGGTTATAGAGGGAAAATGCAAGCAATGCTCTATGTATGAATTATGTATGTATGCATGTATTCCCTGACTCATATATTGCTATAGTCCCTCCATTTCAGACTTTGGCATTGGTCCAATGAGGGTTTTACAAGAAGACAGTCTAAAGCTCAGGATCACACTGAACAACCATAAATCCTTCACAGTATTCTCTAACCATTGTATCTTTACCTGAATCTCAACTATTTTCTTCCTAGGAGTATGTCTTCCCCTACTAGCGTAATTTCAAAGGACTTTAAGACTGAATCTTCTCCACAAACATTTAGGAGTCGTAGTCCTGGAAGCAAAGTGTCATTTCTAAAATGCCTAATCATTTGTCCCCCCCAAATTCTGTTACTTGACTTTCCTTGTCTTGGCATATGTGAAAATTGTGGGTTCAAAGCTATGCAAATACTACTGCAATTTGAATTTTTAAGATATATATATATATATATATAAAAATCATCTTAATATTAATGATGAGGATAGTACATATGATTGTTCATTTGAATGAAAACCTTTATTTTATTTGAGGAACCATGAAAAGTGAACTGATATGAATGTGTTCAAATTGCTTTATGCCTTGGTTTCCCATATAAACTGGAATTGAATGTTCAATATAGGCTATCAATTGTTTACTCTGTGTCCTTCCCTGTTAAGTGCTCCAATGGGCAGTCCAACAAACATATTCAGCATCTGAACTGGGGAAAAATCACTGAAATTATGAGGGTGAGAAAAACAAAATTAATGAAACAATTTGGTACTGACAGAAAATTTACTTGAAGTTTAGAAAAGGACAATTATCCATGATCATTTTTCTGTTCTTTGTGTCTCTCTTTTATCTTTCTCCCAGCTTCTTTTATTGTACCCCTTGCATTGTTATTTTTAAACTTTTAAATAAAGAACAAAATGCACAAAGACCCATTACATTTAATTATGGTTTTCTGTCCTACTTTAACATACATGTGCATACTACCAAAATTACCAGAAAAACACCCTGATCCAAACTTGCTTCAATTAAGTCCCTTCTCCATGTTCTGTTTCCTCTCACTTTCTCAATATCCCAATCAGGTATCCCACTACTGCCACTCCCCCAGTATGTATGCCTAATGGCCAATAATACCATCCATCTGACTAAATCCAATGGATATGTTTCAGGTGTTACTTTGCATAATCTTTGAGTAGCATTCACTTGTTTACTATGTCTTTCTTTTTAAATCATATTCTTCTAGTTCCCAGATTTCCTGATACTTTCCTGACTTCTACTTGTCAGTTTCCTTTGATTATTTGTTTAAATGATACTTCAAGACTCATCCTAACTGTATTCTTTTCTCATTATACTCTTCCCTACCGTTATCCCATATATGTCAATTGCCATCTGTATATAGATCACTCAGCTTTGAGCTACAGACCCAATAAACTAAATGCCTATTTAACACTTCCAATTCGATGTTTATAGGTATTTAACACTTAACATTTCCAGAACTCATCTTTTTCCTCCAACATTCAAAGTTGATATTCACAAACTCATTGCAGTTAACACAAACTGTGATGAAATTCAGGCTAACAGCAATTCATCCAGTGGTCTTGTTTGCCCACTTTCTTTCTTGGTTTACCATTTTTACCATTGGCCACAGGAAGGGGATGTATGAGATAAGCAAAGGTAATCAGATTTTCCCTCTGGGATTTTCCTAATTAAAAGTGGCAGAGAAAAGGTCTCATGCTTTTCTATTTGGAAATAAAGAGATATCTGTAGCTGAGTCTCTGAAGGTGCAGAGAAGTCCCATATACCCAATAGAAAAATCCATTTAAGAGTTTGAGAGTATCAGTGATTAGCTGACATGAAAAATGCTTGATTGTGTTGTAAAACCATGTTCCAGTCAATCACAAAACTTGTTCTACCTCTACTCTTCTTAACTTTCAGTTATTTAAGCCAAAAAATCACTTAGGTGTTACATTTTACTTTATTTCTCCCTTATCCTTCTTGTACATTGCAACATAATTGTTTCTAAACTTCTCTCAAATTCATCTACTTTTATCAAATCTCCTGCCACATCCTGGTATAAATTACCATCAACTCTCAAGCTTTAGCTTTTTTTACTGAATCCTATCTTGCCTCTCTCTAATCTGTTATTCACATTGGATCAGAAGCATTTCTAAAGGGAAATGTAAGGAAATGCTATGTCATCACCTTGCTTAAAATTCTTCAGTGGATTTCCATTGTTCTAAGAAAAAAAGTATTTAAATTAATGTGGAATGTGTTTACTGTCTACTTCAGAGACTCATCTCTAGTTGCTATCTCCCTTGCTTTTTTTCTTCCTGCCAAATCAGTATTCTTTCAGTTCTTTGACTATATCAAGTATTTCTACATCTTAGGGCCTATGTAATGCTATTACCTTTGGCAGTGATACACAGTTAAGAATCATCCATCAAAGCTCATATCCAATCCCACTTCTTCAAGTAAACTTTCCTGATCAGTTCTAGACTCCTTATTGTACCTTTTACTTTTAATTACAGAGATACTATAAAATTATTATCTGTTTATTTCTGGTTGATAGTTAACATTGGTCCCTTCTGAGACCATAAATTCCTTTAGGGAAATTATATTTGTCTTTTTAATGATGTATATCCAAGGCCTAGTACATTGCTTTACTAAGGACATTCAATATATATTTGTTGAATAAATTAAGGGATTGTGGGATCAGGGGGGTTTAAAATGTTTAGAAAGGTTAATTCACAGGAGCAGAGACCAAAGATTTTATTCCTTTGGTATCTCTTCCTCCACCTAGGACCTCTTTCTCACTCCTCTTCCTCTACTGAGTTCTATAGTACATCTGAAACAGTCCATGATTAAATAGCCAAGAGTTCACAAAGATAAAGAAAAAAGGGCTATGATTTCAAGTGATAAATAAGTTCCTTGCTTTAAATTCTATTCTTCATAAATATATGTTCCCCTGAGCTCATACATTAAAAATGGAGCTAATCTCTACTGCAAATCTGCCCCTCATTAGCTTACTTCAACATTTGAGAAAGAAACATTTCATTAGTAGGTTGGAAGATGGCTGAAGTCCAGGCTGTTTTCCAACTGTTATAATATAATGCTCTACTGAAGAGTTTCATTTGAGAGGCATTCCACTGGGGTGGAGACAGGATACCGGTAATATATCAAAAGTACTTGTATTCATTACAGTAGGTCCTGAAGTCTACTTAGGACCAAGACATAAAATTGGAAAAGATAAGACAGAATAAGAGCAAGAAAATCCTTCCACTGCTTTAGACAATAGGCATGGGAGAGAAATGATAAACACATGCATCTTTCTTTAGTAAGTTAGATGTTGGGGATACTCTTTATTTCTGTGTTTAATGTCCTTCATCAGGATTTATTTTCTTGAAAACTGAGACACTATTAAATTCATTTTGTTGCCAAAAATACAATGTTCACTTCATAGGAGATTTATTTGTTCTTTCTCTTCTGAAGGCTTTTGGTTTTTGTTCACAGTTGAGAAATTATTCTACCCTTTTCAACATCTGCATACCCTCTGTTATATTTTCCATGTGAAGAATTCAAACAATTGTTTGAGAAGTAAAAACATCCATAACCCCTCTGTGAGCTAATTAATTTGTGAACTGAAAAAAAGATGAGGTTTCATCAGAAACAAGCCCATCTATATATAAAAATGAGAGAAGTAGTACCTTACATTGTATGATTATTGGGGTAGCTAAAAGTTTTCCTATAGTGATATGGCATGGTACCATGGTGATTACCAGGGTAGTTTTAATTGAGATAAAGGATTAATAACCTGGGAAGCAAAAAGCAAGAGGCCCAGTGGCAGCACCCATAAACACTGGGAATGAAGACTGTTCATGCCACGACTGCAGATGAGCCAGTGTTCCAACCTAGCTCCTGAAGGGCATGAGTTGGTGCAGCTGCAAGATCAAAGAATGCACCTGGCATTTAGGCCGGCATAAGCTTTTTTGGGACTTATGAACAGGAGAGACTCTCTGATGGTAGCTGGACAGAGAATGAAGATAGCACTCTGCAAAGAGATGGGAAAATGAGGGGTGATATAAGGGGTTTCAGAGCAAGGACATTCCATAGGGTATGAGAACACAGAGCTTTTGCTAGGGTCATGTGAAGCATATACATGGGGTCTGGTGATGTTTTCACTATGCTCATAGGAAGGACGTTTTCTGCTTTGGGAAGATTATAGTTTATGATACCATCTACACATTCTCTCCCCTCCGGGGAGTGTTGTTAACTTTTAATTTATGTCTAGGTCACACAGGTGGCTATGTGCTGAGGACTTGGGGGTGGGGGGCTGGGTCCCCACAGTCAGGTAGGATGCACAAAATTCTTACAAGCAACGAAACAGGAAAGGTTGATGAGCACAGGGTAGGGGTTAGGAGCAGAGAGGAAAAGAAGAGGAAGCACTACCATGAGAGCAAAAAAGCAGCTCAGTGATCTTAGAAAAGTCACTAAAAATATAGGGACTGCAATTATACCAAAGTTTAGCTTAAAATTTGCCTGATCTTATGATCTTTTGCATGGGTAACAGTCAGTTAATCTAGCTATTGACTCACTTAGACTACCTGATTAGAAATGAAAAAATTATGTGTGGAATGGAATATTCAGCTTATTATTTTTTATAAATTAATAAATTTTGAAATGTAGAAATGTTCATTAATAGCCAGGTGATTAAGTGAATTATGATAAATCCCTATTACTTCATCATAACAAAATATTGTTATTTTATAAAAAATGATGTTTAGAAATAATGAATAAAAAATGTGCAAATCTAATGCAATATATACTGTATGTGTGTGTGTGTGTATGTGTGTGTGTGACTTGGAAAGAACACCAGGAGTGTTCATTGTAGTGGTCTCAGCATAGTGGGATGTGAGAATATGAGTGATTTTTTTCTTTTATTTATAATTTTTCAATTTAAAATTTTCATGTTTCCATGAAGGGCCGAAGAAACATCTTTTCCAAGAAACCATCGCCATTTGTTGCCATGTGCCTCTCTTGTTTTCTCATAACATCCCATCTAATTACTTCACATTGTATTAAAATTATCTCTTTTGTATTGGGTATTAAAATTGTTCAAAAATCAAGACTTCTATCCTTATATTCTTATCCTTATATTCTCAATATTTGGCATAGAAGATGTACATAGTAAAAATACATTTCATGAATTGAACTAAACTGCACAATGATAGACTATTTTGTAATTAGGGAGAAACAATAACAATTTTAAGAGTATGGTATGCTATTTTTGAAATTCAATTCAGTGTGCTAGGTTCTGGGTAACCTAAGATGAAGGAAACAGGGACTTATTTTTGATGGACTCACAATCTAGTGAGGACAAAATATCATATAATTTGATGAAGGTGAAATTGTAATGGCATAGGTTTATAGTAAGAGAAGAAATCAAAAGTAATCATTCAGCTTGCAAGTGATAGAAACTTAAATCTAAATAATAGCCTATGTGTGAAGCTCAATTATTACCTCATGGAACCAAGCAGTAAGAACAGGGGTTAGATGGCACTTTAGGATGCCCATAAACAGAGACTTGAAGCTTTCAGAATTCTCATTCTCCTACTATTACTCCATCTGAATAGGTTTTCTTGTTCCCCTTCTATGTCAAATTTTTGTTCCCAAATAGTTGGCATCCCCTACTATTTTGAAATATGACTATCAGCTGCTTTGATGCACATAAAATACAGGCTTACAAATAGAAATAGAATGAAAGTTTTTCTCTATGTCTCCAGTTAAAATGTTAGTGAAGGTACTTATTTGGCCACTTTAAATTAGATATCATTCAATGATAACTAAAAATCCACAGCTTCCATTCAAGCCTTTACCAATGTCCAGTTCTGGGAAAAGAAATAGTAGATGTACTGCAGCCTTTCTGGAATGTTGTTAAATAAAAATTGAAATGTGGACTTGGTTTTGAAGGTGAATTGGACCTACCATGTAATAATTAATAAGAATCATTCTGGTAGAGATTAACAGAAACCTGTGGGTACTGCAGGGGAAAAAGGCAAGAAGAAAGCAGAAAAAGACAGTAAGAAGATAGAAAGAAGCTAGATCATGAAAGGACTAGAATACTGCATTTGACTTTTTTTTACAGGAGATTAAAATCACTTTATTTTTTAAGTATGAGGATGATATAATTAAATTTGGATACTAGAATCTCTCAGATGATATCATGAAGAATGCTTAAGAAGAGAAAGACTCAAAATCAAAAGGCAAATTAATAAGCCATAGCGACAGGCTTCTGGGTAAGAGAGCAGAATGCAGAGTCACAATCTCCCTCCCTTTCAATATCTTGTAAAACCAACACAAAAAGAACAAAGAATAAAAATCAAGAAAAAATTACCAGCAACAGTCAGTCAAGAAAGAGTACCTCATATCACAGTTTCAAATGGGCCAGCTTAGATATAAAGGGAGGATTCTGAAGCAACTTAGCTAGCTACACACTTAGACCCATTCCCCTCATCTACGAGAAGAGGCACAGAGGAAAAGAAATGAATCAAGAATATCCTGAGACTTTTTTCACTAATAAATCCCAGCTTGAAATTAAGTAGAATGGGTGTGATTTGCACTCAATGAAACAATAATAGAAAAATCCTCATGAGTAGAAACTCCTATTTAGAATTTTTCTGGCCTTATCAGAATCAGTAACGTCTTCCAGGGCTTTTCATTTTTCTGAATTCCACAGTGAATTTGTAGAAAAATCTGAAGATCAGGTTACCCCATCCCTTTAGAAAATGACATCCAGCCTCCTCCTGCTTCCCCTTCCCCCATAGGATAAAGACCTGTAGATGATATTTAGCCAAACTTTATGAGACATGGAGAAAGGCTCTCCAGCAAAGGTTGCATGCTGCCCTGGTGGTATGTACCTCTCCTTTCTTCTTCTTTCAGAATAAAAAGTGTGGCATGAATAAAATTATTCCAGTACTCAATTTAAAGCTTGGACAAAAATACAGAGATTTGATGAAGTAAGTTAAATTATTCTAAATTAGAGTAAATCAAAACATTAGATTGGGCTGCCCAAGTGAAATATGAGAATGATAAAACAACAGCATGGCAACTATGCAAACACTATTCAAAAATGCATTTTTAAAAATACACATTTAAAAATGAGAAAGAAATAAAAAAACATAGTGTGCAAAATTAGAAGCTCAGCATGGACTGAAGCTTAACTCAAAAATCTAAGCCAATCCAAATTTTCCATGTGTAAATATTCCATGAAATAGATAAACATAATAATATATTCAAAGAAAACTGGGAAGAAGAGCTACAGAGAAAAATTAGAAAAAAAA